>BMAW01020302.1:621856-648827 GCA_019974015.1 Nephila pilipes
TTGTTGTGCAGCTGGGTTCGGTTACGTATTGCTTTGTCCTATAAAAAGGAATTAAATGATGATTGTGACAAATAAACATTTTAAGCTCTCAAAGAAACTGAATTTTTAAATGCATGAAAGAGGTAAAGAAAAATGTATATCTTTTTCAAAATCACTTTTATTAATGTTTTTCACTAAATGAAAACAAAATATTGTTACTCTAATTAAAGTTCAGAAGAACATTCAGTCAAGAGAAAGGAAGAAAGTGATGAGGAAAAAGGCTATATTTTCTATTGAAAAAGATGAAAATGCATGAATTAGCATGTCATCGTGATTCGCTGTATTGCATCAAAGGAAACCTACTTTTCAAATCTAACTCGAAGGTTAATAATTTCAGTTTTATTATTGGATGCCCCAATGGTCGAGGAAGACGAAGGAGTCTCAGGCAATAAAGGAAATAAACTGAGCTCAAAGAGATGATTTTTGATTCAGGAATAAGGAAGAAAAGGGGAGAGGAGAGTCATAATTTAAGGAGAGATGGATGATCAAAGAAAGAAAAAGGAAGAAAACGTCTTCCTGATAAGACAGCTCAGCTGATTTGGGAAATTACGTATTTTATTCATAATATGGTATACTCTTCTTAATATGGGGTACGATAGATGAACGTTCTATAATCAGGCAACCAATCAAGCTGTTGACTTTCGGGACTCTTTCTTTCTGGGGTTTCGAGAGTTTGGTTGTCATGATCATAGCGACACAGTGTTGTTCGCATTTCGCTCAGTGTTTATCGTTACTGTCAGTTTTCATTTCAGTGAGTTGTTTATTGTTATCTAGCGGGTAACATGAAGCTTGAACAATGTATTACTATTATTGTACACTAAGAGGAGAGTGTTCTGAAGCCCAGCTATGGTGTTCTTCAGATGCTAATAAAAGAAAACCAAAAAGCGTTAACAATTTGACTAAGAGCAGTATTTTTGCGTCTGGCTTGTTTTGAACAATTGAATTTTTCTTCTGTACAGAGTTTTTCTGATCAATTCAGAATATTCAATTAAATTTACATGTTTAATGCTTGAATTGGTGGTGCTGAAATGATAAAAATACTTTATCTCATTTGTGTCATCTACATAGGTTACCCCGAAAGTTTGTAAACACATTCATGTTTGAATGTAAGGAGTGAATATTCAGTATTGTATCCGCATTAAGGTGTTATTGCTGACTCTCCTCTGAGTTCGGTAAAATCGTAATCCGGACTGGATTAAACCATTAAAAAGAAATTCTCATGTAATAATTGCATCTTTCTTCGATCAATGAGGAGAATTATGCTCAGACTTCCAAATTGCTTTAAAAATTCCTTTGAAGAGACATTTAAATAATGGTTAAAAAGGGAAGTTGTTGAACTTTGAGAAGAAAACTTAATTTTCATTCACTTCATAAAACATAATAGAGAAGGCCAGATTTATTTTACCTATTAGCGATTGTGCGACAACGCGGCGTGATTGAGGATCTCGATTCGTTCCCCACATACATATCGACCACCTCGTGTGTTCTCTGGTCCACTGGAAGGTGGAGCATGGACTGTTGTGAACGCACTCATATGAAATGACAGAGCCTGGGTTTCAAAAAGGAAAATTACAAGTTAAAAGTAATACATATACCCGATGGTTATGTTTCTTAAATTAAGCATCATCAAAAACTTCCACTGCATTGTATTAAAAATGCAATCTTATTTTTCTAGAAATCTGTTGGCTCTTTGAGGACTCACGATTAATTTTTCTGTGAAACAACAATTTTAAGGTACTGCAGATGTTGTAGTTTGAATTTGAGGAGTAAAATCACCTTTAGATGTGTGATGTATTTATTAACTTCGCACTAAAACGGCAACTTACACGGGAGGGACGGTGTCCCAGACCCCACCCTCATGTAATTGTGAGCCTTTGTCACAGTGACGAATAACATCTATTGAGCTGTCATCTCTCTCCAAGTTCCACATCCACGCCAATAGGGGACTTGTCATTTTTCGGGAGGACAATCAAATAAGGAGGAGATCAGATCGGACTGGATCCCGGTTCTGGCGCCGGGTCAAAATCAGGTTGACCCCCTACATCTGAGTTGTTGAGACTCACTCCAGCGGAACGGCGTCGATCGAGATCCCCGGATCACGGGAGTTCGGCTGAATCTATTCTGATCTAACCAGATGCCGCCCCGGGATCAAAAGAAAAGCATCCCCCAGATCATGGATAGGGTTTTTCTAACTTTCGCGGATACCGTATCGTCATCGGATCAGAAGAATCAGGCGGCGTGAGGAGAATGAAATTACGGATTAACCCTGCAGATCAGTTCAGCTTCCCCCTGGTACGTGACCGTAATGAGGAGGAATAATGATGGTGACCTGGATCATTTATTGATGTTGCGCCTGAATAATGCCCCCTGAAGTGGGTATCGTCCAGGTTAGTGGCCTAAAGGATTCCATGTAATCAGGAGAGCACACATTGAACGTTAGTTTCTGATAAAGATAACGTTTTTAGAGGGTGCTTACTACCTGGATGGTTACACACACGTTAAACTTTTTGGAGTGAGAAGATCATGCGCGTTTTAAAACGTATGAAAAACCTATTGATACCGTAATGTTACTCGTACCTTCGAAAATACTGAGCTAGATTCTCTTGCACATGAGCCCAAAATGTCATGCTTTGCAAGGCACACAGAAGTTAAAAACCTAAATTTTTTTTCTTATTTTGTAATTTCAAGAAAAATCACCAATTTTTTAATAATAAATACTCTAAAACACGATATTTCATGATTACCTAAGACGGCTTTTGTATGAGAGAGATGTATTTCCTCATATATTTTGCTGAATTACATATGGTGGAAATATGACTGCATTATTTTTTGTTCAAATGTCCAAAAAATCGCAACTCAAGTCAAAAGGCCAAATATTAAATTATGGAGAAAAAACTCTGGTGCTTTGCTGGATTTTCTTATTGGCAAAGCCGAGCAGAACATTCTTTGCAGATTGTTTAATGGTGAAATAAAATCGATGATATTCCTTCGTGTCAGTCAAGTTTACTCTATTTGTCCCAAATGTGCAGCAAATCAGGCCTGACTGGATGATATTCTGGCTCGTATGTGACGGGACAAATCTGATTTGTATGAACTCTCTAAAATTGTGCTGTATTTTTATTTATTTATTTATTTATTGAGCATAGGTGACACGATGGACTTCCTCTAACTTTTTGGATCATGAAGAAATAGGAACCACAAATGTTCTCAATATGTGTGAATGAAAGAAATTTATAAATGTCCATAGAGTATGTTGTAATCTTTTCAGTTTGAAATAGCAAATACGAGGTGGGGAAGTTAAGATTTAATTATTACTAAGAAATAACGGAGATATATAGATAAAATTTATTCTGCATATTAAGTGACCCTTATGCATATAATGTTGTAAATTACAGCTATTAATGTTCATTTGCTTGGTTTCAGGAAACTGTAGATTGAAGAAGTCCGCAGTATGGTAAAATTTTAATCATCATTAAAAATTATCTAGATAGATACTTAATTTTCACACATTTATTATTCTTAAGACTTCCTTTTCATCGATATCATCCATAGTTATATACTTCTCACAGCGTTTTTGACTTTTCGAAGACTATCATAGTAGAAAATAGCAGATTAAACTCTTTCTCCATATTGTGGCTTATTTCAATCTACGGCTCCAACATATCAACAACAGCACATCAACATGAGTTGCTGTAATTTACAATATTACGTTCATAAGGATCAATTAAAATGCATAGTAAATTTTTATCTAGGTTATATATTTTTACTAGGTTAGTATTAATTAAAAACTTTACGATACTCCTAATACAGTCATCCCTTACGGGTTTTTCAACAAATCATTTGAAATCAAGGACAGCAGAAAATTCTTTTTTAAAACGTTAATATATGAAATATAAACTGATAAATTTGATACTCTTAGACGTTGATACAGCAGCCAAAAGTAAAAACAGAACAAAATTATTATTTTTTTCGGTATTATAATAATAGAAGAAGGAATTAAATCGTTGTATGTTGTTAATTACAGTTGACTATATGATGATTCATTTTTCTACTCAAATGTATTACTTATACATACAATTTTGAGATATTACATCTCTTGTGTTTTAATCTGACAATTTATTTATTTCTAATTCTTTTGAATCAATTTTTATTGCTATCATGAATATACAATTTAGATTTAGAATTTAAAGCCCTTTTTGGATTTTAAATTCATTATTCAGATTAGTTTTACCTTTTGCAAAAAAAGTTTTCTACAAAATTTTGAAAAGTAGTAATGAAATAATAATAATTGAAAACTATACTTATATATAGAATTGATCTTTGATGACAAACATTATTAAAACTATTCTTTGAACAATTAATCCTAGCATTTCTTCCCCAATTTAACTCAACAAAATGTAAAAAAAATTGTAAAAATTGTTCATACCAAAAGTCGAATTTACACTACTGCTTTTTTTTTTTTATCAAAAGTTAAATTTTTATAAGTTTTATCTTAATCAAACATTGTAATATTTCGAAGAGAAAGTGTCAAAAGTCTATACTATCTCTCTAAGTATGTATCAGATCTAATCTTTACATAACAATAAAAAAATTACTCATTATATATATATATAACATATATATATATATATATATATATATATATATATATATATATATAACATATATATATATATAACATATATATATATATAACATATATATATATATTGAGTGAATTTATTTAAATTCAAACATTATATTTGGTTCAGAAGTAGTAATATAAGTATAATACTAAAAAGTAACTTTTTTTTTTAATATAAGCAGAACATGCACACAGAGATTATTTGGGGGGTATTTTTACAATTAAGTGTAAATAGTTATGTTTATTTCTAGTATATTGAAGAAAAAAATAATTAGTGCACATGAATAA
Organism: Nephila pilipes; assembly: GCA_019974015.1. Classification (NCBI taxonomy): domain Eukaryota; kingdom Metazoa; phylum Arthropoda; class Arachnida; order Araneae; family Nephilidae; genus Nephila; species Nephila pilipes. The sequence continues at coordinate 626,808 of BMAW01020302.1, forward strand.
GCTAATAAAACTAATTTTAATGAAAGTGTCATTCACATTAAGGAAAAGAAAAATTAAAATATAGAAAGATAGTAAGTTATTTTTCTATCAACGGAACTGGGCGATTTTGGAAATCTTATTGTACGAATATTACTAAAATATTTACAATTTATTAAAATATCTTATTTAAAAATTTTATTTAAAATACATATTTTTCTAAAATATTTACAATTATTTAAAATATTACTGTTTACAATTAGGTAAATGAGCTTAAACGTGGCCGTACATCCACAAAAAGAAGAACGTCGTTCGTTACGTCCAGTAAAAGTGACTACTCCTGGAAAGATTGACAAAATCCTCGATTAAGTTTTGTGTGATCGATGAATCGAAATGCGCGAAATAGTTGAGGTCACTGGCATATCGTAAAGTACAATGTTTTCACTTTTGCACGAAAAATTGGGTGGGAAATCTTGGCAAGGCGAGTGCCACGTTTGCTCTCAGTGGAAAATCATGTGGTCGACTCTGAGTCTATTTTGATGCATTTTCGTCTCAATCTTAATGTTTTTCTGTGCCGATACATAACCGTGGATGAAGCATGGATACATTATTACACTCCAGTGACAAAGGAACAGCAGAAACAGTGGGGTTTTGCAGGCGAACGGACTCCAAAGAAAGCAAAGAAGGGGAAATCTGCCGAGAAGGTGATGGCAACAGTTTTTTTTTTTTTTTTTTTTTTTTTTAATACTTGCACACCGATTACTTGGGAAAAGGAAAAAACAGTAATGGAGACCAGTTGATTGAAAAAATCAAGAAAGAACGTCCTCATTTGAAAAAGAAAAGCATCCTCCTTCCATCAAGATAATACACGGGTGCACACCTGTACATTTTCGATGGTCAAAATCTTGGAATTAAAGTTCGAATTATTACAACACCCACCGTATTCAGATCACAATGACTTTTTTTTTTTTAATTTCCAAACTTAAAAAAATGGCTCAGGGACAACGGTTCACGTCAAATGAAGACGTCATCGCCCAAATAGATGTCTATTTTGAGGAACTTTAGAAATCTTACTTTTTAGATGGCTTACAAAAGTTGGAGAAACGCTTGGAAAAGTGTATAGAGCTTTTAGCTCTATACACTTTTCAAAGCACTCTCTTTTAGGGAGATTTTTTGATGCTAAATCCCCCTTTCAGGGAGATTTGTTTGAAAAATTAAAAGAAAAAAATCCATCTAAAATAATTCATTTTTCTATCTTTTTCTAAGAACTTATTGAACGACTCTCGTATTTTTGAGCATTGTCATCCCAGAATGGTTATGCAAAGTAATTTTTCAGTCTTTTAAGAAGAAAATCAGGATTGTTAGGATTTTTTATCTCCCTGTTAGAAAGAGGTAAAAATATTAATTTTCTCATATTCAAATTGTCAAGTTAAAGTACAAAAAACTAGAAACTTGATACAATTAAAAATTTTCACTCTCGGTGTTTAAGTAAATCTTTTATTATAGGGCTCTACCAACTCAACTAGCTGGGCGAGCATCAAATCATATTCTAAACTGATATAGAAAGGTTACAAAAACTTCGCCCCCATACATTTCAATATATTCTACATAAAATAGCCAAAATATTGGATAAGTCATTACATTTTAACGACGGTGTTGAAACCGACTACAAAAGAATTATCTTCCATTAGCAAATCTGAGCAATACTGTATAAACACTAAAATGTTGATTATATAGTATTCCCCATCGCTGACGCTTTGAGGTTGATTGATTAATCATTAACGTAGCACTTAAAAACAACACGAGGGCTATTGGCAACGAATTTTCTAATTTTGAATATCGGTCAAATGCTAAGGATAAGCTGAAACCTTAATATCTAAACTTCCACACCATGCCTCGGTAGGACTTGCACCCTGGATAAATTTAACGTGCATTAGCCACGCTACATGGTTGGGTTTTAGCGACAACAGGACTTCAACCCAAGACTCGACGGAAACAACGCAGCCGCGTACTCGCGAACATAACCGTTCGACTCCCACACACGCGGCGACCTGAAGTTTTTAAAACTCATATTCAATTGAAATTTTTATTGATAACTGTAATTTTTTTAATCTTTTTCTTTTGTTATTTCAGTATACTCTACTCATTACTTTATTTGAAATCACTAATGTTATGGGAGTAACTGTAAGCAATTCTTCAAATTTGTGTATTTTATTGCTAATTACATTTAATATAATTCTAAATGATTATCATATTTATTGTGTATTTTTATCATTAATACACAATAAAATTAAAGTGTATAATTGCAATTGCACACATGCATTACGCTTCCCTTTAATTAAGACAATGACTGATTGCTTTTTAATGTCGATCTTAAAAGTAATACCAGGGCTATTGCCGAAGGATCTCGTAATTTTAGTGCACTTCGTATTTCAGATGTCATCCTCGTCATTTGACGTGACGGCTTCTTTTACACATGAGTTAATCGAAAATACCTAGACTAATCTGTATAGAGTCTTAATTGTAAAATTAATATGAAATTTGAATATTACTTCTTAATTTTTGATATAATCAAAGCTGTAAACTGTTCATTGTAAAATGTAAATTTACATTAATAAAAAAAAAAAAACTTTTTTTTTTCCTTTATTTTTACAAAACTTACTTTTTTTCTCAATAAATGAAAAGCATAGTTTACTTATTAAGGTATAATATCAATTCAAAACCACACATTCCATTAATAACGTATTGCTTTTTTTTTATTTTGAGAAATATTTACGTATGTGCCTTAAATATTTAAAAAATCGTATTGTTATCAAATATTAATGCAAAACCATCCCATTAATAATATATCAATTTTTCATTTTGAGAGATATTTCAGCCTGTGCTTTATATTTTAAAACTTTCTTACTATTATGAAATATTTCTTCTGATGAAGTTAATAAAAATCCTAATTTTAATGAGAATCATGTAGTATGAAATAAGTAATTTAAAGCTTTAGAGATCAACAAGAATCAACTCAAAAAAAGTCAGTTAATCATTTCAATTGATAAAATGGAACATTTTATTCTTTTCTTGCTAACATTCAGACAACAAAACAAACGCAACGTACTACGATTGATTAACATGTGATTGAATTAATTAAAATAAATGTAATTTAAAATAAGATTTTCAATTAAAATAGAAATCAAATATTAACGTTAAAAACGATATATATATTTTTGAAGAAGATAAAAATTCGACTTTGGAGGAAAAGGATGGAATAAAAATCATCAATAAATCCGCCAAGTCAAAATGTTTCAAAAAGTTACGATTTTGACCACTAGATGGCAGCAAAGTTTTCACAGTTCATTTCTATATTAAAGAGTATAATTCATGTATTATAAATTATAAAAATAGCTAGCGGCGGTACCTTTGAAGAGTAAATTCAGGCCTTTTTATTGAATAAAATGACACCATTTTTTTTTTTCAATTAATTTAAAAGAAAAAAATTCTACCACGATCTCAACCAGTAATTTTTAAAAATGCGACTGATTAACTTACCACAATTTTCTAGTAATTTATGTTACTGCATAAAGTTCCTTTTTTTTCCAGCTTTTTCTTTTCAGGATTAAAGAAGAATTGTGAAGTTCGTTTTGAAACTTGTTCTAAAATTTCAACTCTTTTTTTTTTTTTTTATCTCTTAATTTTTAAAAAAAATCAAACTTTTTGTCCTTGACATAAAAAATTTATCATAAAAAGTGAATAATCTAAAAAAATGTGTGTTCATATATATTATAGTATCCAATACTCTGGAATAAGAAACAATAAACCTAAAATAAACCGAATATATTCACACATATAGATATTTTCATTTATATTCTTAGCAAATAATTATATATATATAATTATTTTATTTATTTATTTATTCCCTCAAATCACACACAGAACGGTAAAAATAACAAACATTTTTCAAAATAAATTCTTACCCCTGATCGTAAATCACGCAATACTGAAAAAAGTACTACAAAATAAAATACGATTGTAAAGAACAAGAAAACAATATATGTGGGCATTTGAAATTATTAACTTACATATGTATTAATTATTAGAAACTCATGGAGAGTGTTTATAAATTGTTTATTTTAAAATGTAGTTCGCAGCTCAGTAACACAATGGACTACTAGTAGCGGCTCAACTTACAAGAACTCTCACAAACTTCCACATAACGCCACATGAGGGCTTTCAAGCCTATTTAAATATATTTTGCGGGAATCCGCATTGCTTCCTTAAGGGCATAAATGCCGCGACCTGCAAATCACCAAGTTATAAAGATTTTTTTTTTCACCACAACCTCTATTAATTAAGACGTTTGCTCATAGTTCTCATATGAATCATATTATTTTAATGCAATAAAAATTCTGTGATTTTAGAACAAATATAATTATTTTGTCATTTATTTTTAGACTGTTCATATTTTATGCGCGAAGCATGGACAAAAAATTATTTTACGGTTTGTCTGATTGTAATTAACAAAAATAATTCATTTAAGGATTATAATTGCGCATGATTTAATGATATATTAAAGTATTAGTAAATTAGTTTAATTAACTCACGTGTTTACAAAAATGTAATTAATCATTTAAATGTTATTTCAGTAATATTTCTGATTTTTTTTTTCATTATATATAATTATTTGGTGCATCTATGAAATTACATTAAAGGCTTGAATAAATGTTCGTACACTGAAGTTTCGCGCAGAAAAAAAAAAAGAGCATCAATTATTTACACAGAATTTTGTGATATTTATGAAAAAAATCATTTTTATTACATTAAGATTTTCATGGAATTTTTCAACCTTTTTTTCCCCCCTCCTGTAATCGATATGTTCTTGAGCAACAGTTTTTAACCAGAGGTTCACATTCTCCTTTGAGGGTATCCGTATTCAAGGTTGTGAGGTTCACTTTAATATCAGTTGTTTCATTAGCCACCAAAGATGCTAATGTTATAGTCACCCATAAAACATCGTAGCTGACCACTTTTCAAAAATAGAGTGAAATGCACGTGACTCGTTTTCTGAATATCGTTTGTGGCCAAACCTTAATCGATCAATAAAATTTCCATTCCGATGTCATTTTATATATGTGTGTGTGTGTGTGTGTGTGTGTGTGTGTGCGTGTGTGTAATGATTTAACTTAATTCCTATTAATTTCTCACAATAATAATTTAATTTCCTAAATTTTCCTATTCTCTCCTTTAAAAGATGGTGTTCATTCTTATTTCCTGATACGATTCCTTTTTTCTTTTTAATTTATTTAATCACGCGCTCTTAAAATCTGCATTCTCCCAAGGTACAGACTTGTAGGGATGATCCCAACCAGACTTTTAAGTCTTGAAGTCCCTCCATCCAGACCATGTGGTCTCTGACGTATATAGTGAAAGTTCCCTGGTATATAAATTAAAACAAAGCGAAAAACGCTCTCTTCTTACTCCTCTCTTGCTCACTCTTGCTGCTATACAGATGCTGTCATAATCTGTATCCAATGGCGGAGTTGTGCAATTCCCGCCGTGTGGAAATGGTCCCTCTCTTCGATAAAATAAAATAGTTCTGTGAAACTGAAATTGGCTTCGAGTATTGTTTTATATAAAAATGAATTAAATAGTAATTGTTAGGAAGTAAATTACTTTACAATTGAAAATAAAATAGTTCTGTGAACTTGAAATTGGCTTCGGGTGTTGTTTTATGTAAAAATAAATTAAATAGTTAAATAGTAATAGTTAGAAGAAAATTACTTTACACACACCCATATATATATAGAAAGAGAGAGAGAGAGATTTTACATCTCTCTCTCTCTCTTTCTCTGATCATCGATTCTGAGTCTAGCAGTAATCGATAGCTTTCGAAATAATTTCGCTGCAACTGACATTTACTTTCTACTTCTTTTAAGTAGGTCATTATTTTTTTTTTATCATAAGTCGAGATGCCTCTCAAGCTGAGAGAAAGTCTTGTAAATTAATTAGTCTAGTAAAATTAGAAGTATTAAGTTTTTAATTTATTTATTATGAATGTTTCACTTATAGGATTCTGAACTGAATTAGGCTAATCAATTATTTGAATCCAGATCTCATAAGTTGAACTGCGATTTTCTTACTGGCATATATATATATATATATATATATTGTGTGTGTGTTATGATTATTAATGTTCTAAGAACGGAAAACACATTTTTTTGAATCATAGTTTTTAATCGTAGTATTTGTTTTTTAACGCTATAGATTGGTCTCCTTCAGAATTTTAATTTATTCGTACACAACCGCTTGCTTGTAAAAGGAAAGTGGGGAGAAGAAATAATAAAATTAGAGAGAGAACTATTTACTTCTTAATTAATAATACATTAATTATTTAATTCTTAAGTAAAATTAGAGCTATTTAGTTCTCAGTCTGTCTTGTGAGAATAGCCCTTGTGTTGCTTCTAGAGAGTCGTTAATAAAACCTATCCAATCCAATCCTGTCTCTTGTGAGAGTTTCACTCCAAGAGTTCTGAACTAAATTAAGTCATTCAGTCATTTAAGACCAGACTTGATAAAATTAACAGCGATTTTAAAACTGGCATGTCTTTAATAAATATGAGATTTTGCTTGAAATGTCCTATATCTTAAAAATATTTATGTATTTTTATATCAAGGAAAAACCTAATGTTCTACGAACGAAGAACACACTTTTCTGTTCAGAGGGGTTTTACTATATCAATTGTTTTTAGTGCTATTGACAGGTTTTCTTATTACTTTTATTTTATGCATATGTTAACGTGTGTATGTATATGTAAAGTTGTCCATAGTGAACTTATTTATTTTATATGAGGAAAGATTTTTTCTAGTGAGTTTGGTTTATGAGGAGAAACCTTTTTCATTCATTGAATTCATTTGCATATAGACGAATACATTGAACAGAAAAAGGCTTAAAATACTCTTGTTTCAGAAAAAATGTTGGTTTTAAAATATTCTTTAAAATAGTTTCGATGGTCAGGGTTCCAATTCCTTCATGCAATTTGCAAATTTTCTAGTAAATTTTGGAAGTTTTACAGATTATTAAACCTTGGATTTGTCACTATTTAAGGAATTACAGCTTTCTTCTCTGGCTTTCATCTTCTTCTATTTTGTCATTTTTTTTTTTTTTTTTTTTTTTTGTTAAAATCAGTTTAAGAGATTAAAATCAAACATGCATGCTAAGTTTTTCTTCCATTCTTTTTAATTAGTGCTTCAACATTTTTTTAATTTTTCAAAAAACTTTTTAAAACTTTTTTTTTTATTTTTTATATGTTTTAATCTCACAAGAAGACTCATTTTAAACTTTCCGTTTAATTTCTAAAATTTTGCTTTCTTACGTATATTTTGAGTTCCTCTATTTACATTTACATTTTTCGTAAAACATTTTTTCATGTTTTAATCTTTCGTATTATTTTTTTAATTCGTCTTTTTTTTATTCATTTTAATTTAACATTCTTACTAATTTGTTCCAAATTTTATAATTTCTTTTCAAAAACTTCTCGATGAATAAGTAGTCAAGCAAAATCTTCAAGGCTTTACTTTAAAAAACCGTTGTTCATTAAATTTATCAAATGCATTAATGAATATTAGTCCATCCAGTTCATTGTACCAATTATTTTGGAAATAGAACACAATAAAAATAGCAAGTAATTCATAATTTTGGGTATTTTATATCATTAAATCTCCCTTTATTGAATTTAGCATATCTTTTTTTTTTTCATAAACAAGCACTTCATTACGGAAATCCAATAAATTTACATGAAATATGTGTAATTCAACTATCTCTCTCTCTCTTCATGCGTATAACATCATGTATGTCTACAACTAAATTGCAATTCAACTGGTTCAATATGACAAATTTAATACTCAAAGCAACAATAATAATATCAATAATATATAACAATGTTTAATAATATAAAATAATAAAAATATAAAGTATTATTATTAAGGCAGAATATAAAATGGAATTTTGAAGCACATGTATCTTTGTAAAGATTTACAGATGAATACAAGCAAAATTTAAGAAATCGGCTTAGTTTTAAAATCTTTCCAACGCTACATAAATTTTAAAATATTTTATTTCGTATTTTTATTCATTTACTAGCATAATTATTGCAAGCTTTTGAAAAATCAATAACTTGAAATGAAATCTTAGCAAAATTGCATGTCTAAGATATAAATTATTAAGAAGTAATTGTTTTCCGTTTCTTATTTTATAAATTACATCGCGATATCTTTCTACAAATATCCCACTTAGAGGGGTTGAAACTGGTTGTTACATGCAGTGAAAAATCATAAATGTCATTCACTTAAAAAACTGTCAGTTCCCTCCTCGTTAAAAAAAAATAAACATCTCTTTAAAAATGCACTCGAAACTTGAAAATACTTGCGACTGCTAAGACAAGCAAGGGGTCATATATCACATCAAAAGTAAACAAATCTTATTTCTAAAATGAGAAGGGTGTTTGACATATGTGATTGATTGTGACGGGGCATAGGTTAAATTTAAACTAGACTGTCATCACAGACAAAAGAACGTAAGAATATTTTAGCTGAAAGTCCTTTCGTTTTAAGAATTTTTTTAATACATGAATCATATATAGCTGGGCTTCTGACGTATTTCCTTCACTACTTAACTTTTCAGCCATCTTAAAGTTTAATTAAATAGTCTCAAATTTCAAATCTCCAATTGAAGATACGTAAGAGGACAACACAATTCAATAAAAGAATAATCATTCAATAAAAGAATAAGCAAGAACACTCTCTCTCTCTCGAATCCCTCTTAACTCAGTTAATCCTAATTTATATTCAAATAATAATAAAGTCTTAGCTTATCAAATCACTCATTTCGATTCAATATTTCTCCGTTATAGATTGATTGGTTGGTTTATTAACTTCGCAATAAAAGCAACACGACGGCAATTGGCGACGGACCTCGTAATTTTGAATCCCTGTCAAGTGCCAAGGACGACACCTGAGCTGGCACCCCTTCTCCTAACGTCCACACGACGCTAACGGGAGGGTTTTAAGCCTCGACAGATTTAACGTGCATCAGCTCTGACTATGCGGCAGATCTTTGTGGCATGAAGACTCAAACCCACAACTCGACGAAAATCGTCGGCCGTGAGTCCGCGACCATGACCACTAGGCTATCACGATCACTTCTCAATTATAGAAGATTCGACTCATGTTATTCTGATAAGGAGTCTCTTCCAACTACTTTCAATACAAACAATTAATTACGACAATTCACTCCAATCTACAACATATACCAGCTTGTAGTTATTTTCTATCTTCCTTGTTTTTCCTTTCAATTCTATTTTGCATATATATTATTATCCTTAATTTAATTTAAGACACTTCTTATCTTCATCTAATTTACCTAATCACGTTTCATTTTGGTTGAGAAGGAGTTGTTATTTTATGCAATTCAAATTACCAAAAAGTCCTCACGGTAAGTGAAGAGAAAATCGGGAATATTCTTTATCCATTAGAATGTGAACATTTTCTGGTATTAGTATCATGTACACAAAAATAGTACGATTTCTTAATTATACACTAATTAAAAAATTTTGACAAGAGATGAAAAAAGAAATATTGTCTAATATTTCCCAACATTTTTTTTAAAATAGCAGGAGAGTATGTGGCCCATTTAAATTTAAAAGTTTTCAGGTGTATAAAATAGAGGAATCCTTTTGGCTTTCCTGGGCCAAACTGTAAGAAGATGATATACAACTTTTTGTGCTACAAGCAGAATATACTAACACAAGTTATTGATGTTGAGCAAAAAAAAAAATTACAAATTTAATAATTATACCGCATTTTATGAAGTCAGGTTGTTCGCGATTTTCTTTTCACTATATTCGGGGACACTTTTTGGTAATTTGAATTGCATATAATTACAACTCCTTAACAACCAAATGAAACGTTATAAAGTAAATTAGATGAAGATTAGAAGTGTAGTGAATTGAATTAGAGATAGTGTTATATAAGAGAAATAGGATTGAAAAGAAAGCTGAAGAAGATAGAGAATAACGGCAAGTTTTGTTAAGTGAGTAGATTGAAATGAAGCAACGTAATTAATCGTTTGTGCTCGAATTGAATCTGCTATAATCTAGAAATGTTTGAATCGGAATGAGTGAATAGGTAAGCTAAGGCCTTATTATTTGAATATAAACTAGAATTGAGTTAAGATGGATTTAAGAGAGAATGTGTGTGATCTTGGATAGTCTAAATAAACGGTGCTGTTTTTCCCTAGCGTATCTTCAATTAAAGTCTTATATAATTCGTTTGTATGTAATTAATAACGAATTCGGTTATTATATAATTAAAAGACACGACTACAACATGAAATTAGCGAGATATTCGTCATTCTTTTTGAGACACCAGTACTTCGATATTTGGTTCGATTGAAGTAAATACCATTGTTGATGAGTTCTTAAGAAGCTCATTGGATCTTTTGGATTTCGTTTAATTATCCGTGTGCTTCATCCTAGAAAATAATTGCTCACAAAAATGTACGTGCTTTTAACTACCAGTGATTTAAATAAGGCATGATAGAGAAGCAATGCGTGTTTTTCTCTGAAAATATATATTTTATGGAAGCCCAGTAAAAAGACATAAGTTTTTCTTTAAATGTCAAATTGTGGAACTATGCGACACAAACATTTTGCATTCCATTTGAATATTGGAGCGCAAAATGTTTATGTTGACTAAAAATGGAGTTGCACAAATATACTCCCCCCCCCCTCCAACACACATACACACAAAAGAGGCCGATAATTTTTCCAGAAACCTTAAAACCTATTTAAATCGAAAATGCATGCTTACTATTTTTCGTTTCAAACAGAATATTTCTTAATCAAGGAGTCAAAATGCATACAATTTTTTGGTATAATTTTATGGTATTTGAGACTGTGCCATAGTCTGAGTTTCATTTCGAATTTGTAATAGTTTAAAGTATTTTATTGATGAATTAGCTTCCATCTTGAAGACGCATGTTTAACTGATTTAAATGAACGACTGTCCTTTAAAAATGGCAAATTTGTAAGCCAATTAATCAGCATCAAATTTTGATTTTAATTCAATAAACGATTTGCTTACGTTCCACGCAAATGATATAATTATTTTACCTCGATTTAACTACCTTACTTCCGCAAAGTGACTTTGACCTTTTAGTCAGTATCCATAAATGGAAGAAATGTCTGGAATTTGAAATGATTCAAATGATAAATGATCAATTTCACTGTTAAAAGGCGTGTTAAATTCAAAAATCATTCACTGATAAATTAGTGACGTGATAATACTGTATTTTTAGTATGATTAACGGTATTTTTAGTCGTAATAAATTTTGTAAGTTTGTGACGGCTGCCCATTCCGGGGTGTCTCTTGTGCCATAGCTAAACTCAATGATTAAGCACTAAGAATCAATAAGTCGATCAAAGAGACGTTAGAACAGTAATTACACAATTTATTAACTACTTGTTAATATAACAACAATTATGAATGCTCTCCCGCGGACAAGGGCCTTACTGCCTTAACTCAATCTACCAATAATAATCTAACTGACTCTTACCACTAAGCCTTCCTCGAATGCAACTCCGACTCTGGAACAATTGCTGAACACTAGAATAACTAAATCTCTCGAATTCCTCAACTTCTACTCCAACCTCCTACTTCAACCTCTCTTTCCACCTCTTTAAACCTCTCTATCGCGACTCTCAGTCTGAGTTTATATATTTCCTAACTCTCCTGCTTCACTTCATTTCTACTTGTTTTACAAAATCACATTTTCATTTTTGGTTGGGCAAAGGTTGTTTAGCAAAAGCAATCAATCTTAATTAAAAGTCCCCAAGGTTAGTGAAGAGAAACCGTGCATAGTCCAACAATAAATTGTTAACTTCACATGTTAACAATTTATTGTTGGACTATGTGTTGAATGAACCCGTCGTAAAAGGGCTGCACATTCCTAATCGAAACGTTCATATGTGTCTATGCGAGTACGAATACATACTAGGGGTATCATAAGGTTTTAAGTATTTCTAAGAAGTAACCGAGTTACCTGAATAAAATGTATTTTGCATATTAATTGACCCTTGTGTACATAATGTTGTTAATTAGAACTATTAATGTAGATTTGGTTGGTTTCAGGAAGCCGTAGATTGAAGTAACCCGCAGCATGAGGAAAGATAGTTAAGAGTTCACTTTGCTAAATTCTATAGTGACGGCCTTCGAAAAGTCAAGAAACGCCTGGAGAAATGTGTAACTTAGGGTGGTGACTATGCAATGAAGTCTTAAGACAAAACGTTTTGATCAACTAATACGTAGAATAGATTTTATACACATGCATATCTGTTATTTTTTGTATTAACTAAAGCAATTCCCTCCTCATATGTATAATTCTGTCATATTCTAAAAACAAAAACAAAAAAAATTCCTTAATTATTTCTCCGAGAATTACCTTCAGGAAAACTATTGACATTAATCTTGATTAAGAATAGAAGAAAAGGAGAAAAAATTATTGATCTAAGTAATGAAAGGGTGTGTCTATTATGTAATCGATTTTACTTATAGAACTGTCTGATTATTTTAGTCAAGCAATTTCAGCAATGGAAATATGTATGGAAAGTAGTGGGGAAAACCCCTTGATATTTTCAAACAATTTTACATGAAAAAACTGGAATCATGGCTGCCCTGGAAATCATTTTTTGCGTATTGAAAGTTATATCATCTCTAGATCCAGTCAGTGATATGTATACTATAACCATAATAATACATCGAATTATAAATTTCCTGGAAACTTCAATTATTTTTAAATAAAAATTATTTTAAATTTTTTTTTTTTTTGACAAATATACTTAAGTTTACGTCTATTGATAGACTTATTATAATAATGCCAACTATAATATTTAAAAAATTTTAAGTAATTTAAATTACGTGTTAAATCCTAAATATTATGGATGCTGTATCCTCATATAATGCAGCCTTATGAAAACAAAATTAATACGATTATTAAGTTATTTTGAACAAAAATAATTTATACTAGTGTGTACAAAAAAAAAAAAAAAAAACCAGTTCAATTAATAAATATAAACTAAAAAAATTAGTATTTGTAATAACAATCACACATCATATTGACGGTCACTAGACATCTCCCATCATTGTTTTTCCAGTTTTCGCCTTTTTTAATATACCTTATATATGTAGAACAATCTCTTAAAATACTATTATTAATTAACATACTTTAAGCCAACGTATAAGGAAAAGAATTTTTCTTTTCCACATCCAAATGACCGCTCACAACTTTGAGTATGATATCAGTGTAATATCCTGTTATTTATTTATTTTTTTTCCTCCCCACAAGAAACGAATTCGTCTATGATTTTGTCTTGGGGAAGAGGAAAAAAAGAAGGGAAAAAAAACCTCTTAACACTAAAAGAACCTGATCTTTTAGTCTGTACCGCCGCAAGGTCGTTGTCTACAATATGAAGTAATTCTTTTTCAATACGTAGAAACGGTCAGATAGAATCCGAGAACAATTCCGTGAATGAAAAAACAGTCACAACTCACGTCCAAAAGCAAACAGAAAAGAAAAGTAGGCGAAAAAAAAACGAACACAGGACTGATATAGCGTAAGCGATGTGTGAAAGCAATTTGGCGGCAGAAAAGGTAAAATAAAAAATAAAAAAAAAAAAGCAAGTGGACCTCGTAAACATCGTAAATTTGGCGTGCCGCCACGCCTGTTTGCTTGAATAACGTGGCGGAGAAACCAGAGCGCTCTGATTGGCTACCATGAGGCGAGGGCGCGGTTTATGAGTTGAAGCCAAAATTTGTCTATGGATCTCGCCAATATGCCAAGGCCATTGATGTCTCAATTTGACGACGAGCAAAGCAAGGCGTTCGAAACCAGTTTATTGTTGATGGTAATTTCTCGCTGGAGGGCTTAGGACACGCTCATTTAATTCCCCTCCCGTGAACTTGGAGAACGTAACGATTATAGTCTACTTTATGTCGCGTCATCTTTTAGTTATCTTTCGTAGGGCTGCTGAAAGAAATGACAGATTTTTTTTTATCGTGAAGTAGATTGGAGATCGCGATATATACTTTTGACATATTAATATATACGACTAAATTTAATGCTGCCGGGTAATTAATGTCGTTGAAAGTACAGAAAAAAAATGTAGAGTGTTAATGCGTTAGGACATTGGCCGGAGATGAAATTATAGATGAGAATTTTTAAATATTTTTTTTTCCTTTCTCGTTAGGAGAAGGGGGATTTTTTTTTAAGTCTGTGATAGTAGAAAAATAAAAGAAAAGTTGTCTAAATGATTTATAGATTCTAAAAATTAAATAGTGAAGTTTCATTTTAATATTTATGATCTTTTGTCCGAACAATGGGGAATTTTAATAACTACTAATAAAAATTAATAGTTATATATTTATTTCATTGTTAGGGCTAAGTTGTTTTAAAACTCTACAAATAAGCTCAATTTTAAAGATAATCATATTTTCTCGACTATTGTTCACACTTCAGAAAATACTTCATAAAAATTTTCCATATAATTCAGATAAAACTTTATATAATATCTTTTTTATATGTTAGTAAACCATTATTTTTAAATGGGAACATGTTTTGCTGATAGTTATGTAGCACAAATTTTCAGGTAGAATGTAAAAATAAATTTTTAAGAGAAAATAAATTATTAGTCAATTTTCGAGAAACGTGTCAGCAAACTCTTCTTGAAAACATTGTTACTTCAAGATTTCTAAGTTTTTTGTATCACGTTACTTTTTTCTGTCATTGATATGGAAAAGTCTTTGCAGAATAGTTTTAATTGTTTCATTATGCTAACAAACGAATACTTTATATTTTATATATTAAATGGGAATTCAACATTATAGAATTCCATTGTACTCATGATTCCACAAGAGGGTATAGCAAGGTTTTAATTATTTTTTCGAAATAACCGAAATGTTTGTGGATAAAAATAATTCTGCAGTATTTGTTAATCCTTAAATACATAATATTGTACATACAGCTATTAATGTTGATTTGTTTGGTTTCAGGAAGTCCTAGATTGAAGCAAACAGCAGTATAATAAATTTTTAATTATTACTAAAAATAATCAAGATAGAAACTTAATTTTTATTTGTTACTCTTAAGACTTCTCTTCTCAGTCACTACCCAGAGTTATACATTTCTACCATTGTTTCTTGATCTTTCGAAGGACGTCATTATACAACAAAGCAGATTGATCTTCTCCATACTGCAGGTTACTTCAATCTACGGCTTCATGAATCCAGAAAAATCAACAAAAATAGCTGTAATTTACAACAATAAATACGTACGGATCAATTGATGAGCAGAATAAATTTTATCTATATATCTCGGTTATTTCTCAACAATAATTGACATTTTACGATAACCCTTAGAGTACTTTTGCTAACAAACTCAGTGTTGCCAACAACTCAATTAAGATATTTAAAAAAAAAAATGGACATAGTGTCTGTGTGATTTAAAGCCGTGGTTCTCAATCCGTTTTCCGCAGGGGCGCTGGGACTTCATTTATCTAATTCAGATGTACCGCGAAAAATGAAATGCACAACAAAAACGTCATATTTTTGCAAAGCATGACTTTCAACTTTGGTTAACATTAAAACAAAGAAACGTGAGAACTTGAGAAATTTAGAAGAAATGTGAGCGCAATTATATATGATATATTCGTCCCAATATTGCAGAAATCTGCAAAGATCACCGTACAGTTGAAATGTATTAATTTTAAGAATTTTTTAAGTACAGTTATCTCTAAATAAATATGTTTGCGTCAGTCAGTATCGGTATTTTATTCTTTTATTAAAGTAACACTTCAGAGCAGAAATGAAACTCCCTGCGCTCAGGATATTTTCTTCAATAAAAGAGTTTCTTTTGCGGGCTATGGCTTCTCTCCCCCTTCCTCCTCATTGCGTCCTAGATTTAAAAAATGTTGGCCACATCAGCCAGCATATATGATATTATAAATGTTCGAAAAAAAATATGATAGTTTAGTTTTTCTCGGCTTTAAAGAAATTGAAAATCAATCAACTGGTGTGTCCTCTTCAAGTTTCTATTCAAAAATAATTTATTCATAGAATAAAATATTTATATTTTGCAGATGAGTAATAAAAACTGTCTGGTGTGGGTGCATACATTAATTCACTTGATATATATTTATAAATTACGACTAACCTAAAAACCCATCCTTTCTAAAGAAATTTGATTGTTTATTAAAGTCGCACTAAATATCAACACGAGGGTTATTGGTGGTGGCCTTCGTAATTTTGAGCCATGGTCAAGCGGCGAGGACGACACCTGAGCTGATACCCCAATCTCTAAACTTCCTCGTCACACCACGTGAGGACTTGAAACCTCGACAGATTTGACTTGCATCAGCCTCACAGCATGGCCTTTGAAGGGAATAGTCAACAATAAACTAAATAGCATGAATGAAAATATTGCGCTTCGCTTAAAATATCGTAACAGAAAGACGAAGCAAGTCGAAAAATATCAGTACAGAAAAACAAATAATATTAAAATAATACGAAACATAATCTGTTTGTCAAACAGTTGTAGCTTTTATCATTCAATCTTAATTTATTTTCTTAATTAATATCGAAATATATTAATAGGATTTGGGGGAAAAAAATTATTGAACAAAAAAATTAGTCATGCGAGGGACTGTTCTAAAGTTTTAATTATTATTAAAAAATAATCAAGATATCTGGATAAAATTTATTCTGCATATTAATTTATCCTTATGAATACTGTAAATTACAGCTATTCATTATGATTTATTTGATGTCAAGCAGCCGTAGATTGAAGTAACCCGCAGTATGGAGAAAAATGAGTTTAAAATCTGCTGAATTCTACAATGATGGCCATCGAAAGATCAAGAAACGCTAAAAGAAATCTATTACTTTGAATTTTAGCTATGTTGAGAAGTCTGAAAAATAATAAATAACAATTAAGTTTCTATCTCCATTATTTTTCAGCAATAATTAAACTTTACGATACTATGGCTTACTTCAATCTACGGCTTCTAGAAACCAAACAAATCAATATTAACAGTTGTAATTTACAACATTATATACTTAAGAATCAGTCAATATACAGAATAAATTTTATCCAAATATCTTGGTTATTTCTTATTGATATTTAAGACAATACGATACCCACTCGTAAATTACCTATTTTAGCTTTTTCATCTTTACATAGCGAATATCAATGCTCTGTTGATCACAATAAACACGAAAATACTAGCAATTAGAATGAGAAAAACCTTAAAAATTAAAAGTTACTAAAAATTATACTTTTCAGTCTGAATATTTTGAACGTCTTAATAAATCAAATGAAGTATAACGTTCATTTTTAAAAAAAAAATCCATTTAAATTTTTATTCTTCAGTTTTTTATAAGATGCAAAGAATATACGCTGAATTGTAAATTAGATATACACGCAACAGTACCACAAAACACCAGTTCAGAATATAGTAATTACATTCGTTCAAATTAACGATGATGTACTGGCGCCGGGCTTCCAAAATTTGACTCTGTTTAAGTAACGAGAACTTCACTTAAGCTGTTAATCACTCTCCTAAATTCCATTCAACACATTTAAAGTTTAGAGGAAGTTAGCAAGTAAAAGATTTCAGAATTCCACAAAATTGTGTTGAATGGAATTAAGATTCGTCCATGAAGCTTGCATCTTTAACCTCTTGGTTACCATGAACCTTCTAACAATTCCGAATTGTGCAGGGTGGATACATGATTCGTCCATGAAGCTTGGAACTTTAACCACATGTTTACAATGAGCCTACTAATAATAATGCTGAATTGTGTAGGGTGGAATCATGATTCGTCCTTGAAGCTTTTGCAACTAGAACCACTAGATCACCGTGAAACTTGTTAGAGAGTAACCTCTCTTTAATTTATTATTCGATATTTTAGCACATTTTATAGTCCGGTGCCGATCGAGTCTTTTGTTTTTGGAACTTTTCATTTGGGTCCGGACGTTTGTTGACCTAGATCGCAAGGCCGTCAAATATTCCTGCTCGCATTTTCACCCAGTGTTTATCGTAACCGTCAGTATTCATTTCTGAACAATATTTCCTATTTTATAGCAGGTTCCATATCTCGTTCGAACGATATTTAAACTGTACCCGTTCGGCATATTGTGCAGAAAAATTATCTCGAAACCCAGGTGGTGTTCTTCGAGTGCTAATAAAACTAATAAGCGTAAGTATGTGACAAGAGCAGCTCGTCTCAGTTTGTTTTAACTGCCAGTACACTTTTAGTTTTTTCTTTTGTGCTGTGTTTTCCATCAATAGAAGAAATTCTATTAAATTTATGTTCAATGTTTAAATTTAATTTTGTAGTTACTAGAAATATGAAATATCAGTCGGATATTTTTATATGTGCATGTATTCACAGAATGTACGTAAACACATTTGACACAGAATGTACGTAAACACATGTTTTGCATTTTATCTAGAGGGATTTATCTTTGGTACCCCCATTAAAATATATTGACAATCGATAAACCGGCACAGCCGCAGTCCCGAACGTGCCGGATTAAAGAGAGCTGGCTGCAATTCTGAACTGCAATCGTTACGAGAGACGTCATTTGAAATGTACATCACTCTTCACAATTATACACTACATTAGATAGCATCTTATTTGATTTAACCCTGAGCGATCCTCATTACTCTGCAAGAGAGTCTCTTAAAGGTATTGATTTAGTATACATCCAGTAACAAGTATTGTGGTCTTTTTTTATACTTATTTAAATTCTGACCGGAAGGTAAGAGCATAAAAATGTTTTTTCTAAAAAAAAAAAAAAAATTAATCCAAGTTCATTTGAATTTTTTTAAAAAAAAAAAAAAGCCAATCGTGCTTAGAAATGGAACATTATTTTTTAAGGTTAAGACTGTCCAATGTAAAATCGTTTTGCAATCACACGATCATGGAAAATCAAAATATAAAACTCAATACAGAAGAAAGCTACAAAAACTCTTATGTCAGTCAACATTCATAAAGTTTTAGAGAGGGGAGTCCAACATTTTTGCTTCCTTGGGCCGTATTGGAAGAAGACAAGTTGTTTGGGGCCGCACAAATAGATCTAAGAAACTAAGAACAGCTCTTGAGCAAAATAAATAAATAAATAAGTTAAATATAACTTAAAAAAAAGGCTGCAACATGGAATTCAATCGACATTTTATATTACATTGTATGTATGACATTCTACTGTACATTTTATAAGAAAAAAGATAGTTAGAAATCATAAAATTAATGTGGTATTTGGCATTGAATTTTAGAAACAAATGCATTTATATCTGATTCGATTGAAGTTGTTGCGATTTTCAAGAATTTTTCAAAGTGTTCACTCTTTATTCTGATTCTAATTTTACTCTTTGATTGTTTCACCCTTGAAAATAGTTGCTCATAAATGTAAGTGCTTCCGAACAATAATGACATGAATAACGAAATATCGTGCGGAGAGGAATATTTATCTTTGAGCAGTTATGATTTATGAAAGTACAATAAAGATTCTATGAAACTTCTTTTTAATTTGGATGTCAGATTGTAGCTCTATTTATTCCATTTCAAAATTCGCAGGCAGCATATCTATGTCAACTGTAATAGAGTCACTAAAATAAAAAAAAAAATTGTTTACTTTTTTGAAAATCCTAAAAAATATTTTCAAATTCCTGTATAACAAAGGGGTAAATGTGGCTCAAAAGAGGCAATTTTCCATAATAATTCATGAATTAATGTAATGGAGTTAAATTTTCCAGCAGCGGGTATCAATATTTCTTTCGCTCCGCGCTTCCTTCTTGGTCTATGTTGAGGGATTCTCTGAGCCGCAAGCGGTCCGTGCGACGTGGGTCCGCGGGTTGGACACCCTTGTTTTAGAGAAAATCTGAAGCTCGTTGAAAATTTTAACGCTTACATATTATTTAACCGTTTTAATGATGTCCATTCTATATAATAGGAAAAAAAATGCATCACCAGTTATTTCAGAGACTCTTTTTATGAATAATAAGTTGAAATAATGAAAAACATTGTTGTGAAACTAAAATTCATAATATTGGATTTATACATTACAATATATATTATATACTTTTATGGAGCAGATTTCTTGTAGAATCTATATTTTGTGTGAACATATATGTTATCCTAAAAAATTGATAATAACAATGAAATTATGAATAAAACTTTTGACATAAATTTTTTGTTACTACATTTATAAATAATTATGAAATATAACGATAAATTATAACTAATGTCTTATTTATTTTCATAAATAGTATTTGAAGATAAAATAATTACTCCATTCAAGAGAATGGCTAGACGTAGAGGATAATTTCTGAGGAGTCTAAAATATAATTTCCAGTCTAAATTCCATTAGTTAATTTATTCGAACAATATTGCTACTTGAGATACTTGAGAACTAAAAAACTGATTTTTTAAAACATCTTTAGCTTCTTACTCTGTAATGAAATCTACTTATAATTCCAGTCACTTCAAAATAAGAGTTAAATATTAATGATTCGTTACACACACATGTGTACTTTGAGCTTAATTAAAAAAATAAAAAAAAAAATCCGTATTTCAAATGCTTATTTTTTAGCTTATAGGTGTCCACAGTATAAACCTGTTTTTGAATCAAAAAATTATCACAAAAATAAATGAGCTTAAAAACACGGTTATAGTGAGCTATTAATATTGTATTTGTTGTAAAACGAATGAAAGGAAGAGAGATATGGTCAAATTCTTTGGAAAACATATGAGGCAAAGATTTAAAAAATTTAAAAAGGCCAAATTATCCCAATTTTAACTAACCAAAATCTTAGTTATCTAAGCATACTCCGTTGCGAGAGAAAAACACTTAATCTAAAAAAGTTCATAAAATATAGTAATAAAAATTTCCTTAAACTTTCAAATAGCTTTACTGACTTAGAAAATCCAGAAAAATTTCTTTTTAAGAAGGATTAGAAAATGATATATTTCAAATCAGAAATCTTTTGAGATATAAGATTTCAAAAGTTCTGAGATTAAATTTTGGGAGAGTGATAAAATATTAAACATTTCTTTGATTTCAGGTTTATATAAGTGATAAAATTAAATTGAGTCGGAAAAATTAACGTATCATTGTATTCCGTAGTTAATGTAAATATTTTTAGAACACTTGAGTTTCATGATATTTCCCAAATACGCATTTTATAAGAAAATTTACAAAATTTGTTCGTACATATATTTCTATAGTTAAGATTTATTTATTTATCTTTTATTTATTTATTTTAGTTATTGTAAGCTATTCAAAAAAAATTGTGCACAATTATATTCAAATTTAGATTTTATGGAAAAAGAGTAATTTTTTTTTTAAATAGCATATTTCACTATTGAATATTCAAAATGAGTTATCGACACTTAAAGAACGCAAAAAATAATTTTTAAGAATATTATAAGATCTTGAAGTGATCATTTAGTCACATTTTTCTAAGCATGTCATTTTTCGTAGCTCGTGTAAATTTCAAAGACTAATGTATCTAAATATAAAAACTTAAGGAATTTTTGTACACGAAATTAATAAGACAAACTTTTATTCAAGGGGAAAAATCACTTTAAATATTTAGAATGTAAAATACCAAATGTTGCAATTTTAATTATATAATTTATGTCTCTGTCGAACTATTGATTGAGATAATAGATATTGCTAATTCGGTTGTAATACGAAACGCGTAATAATAAACTGCCACATACACACAAAAGATAGAGTAAAATTAAAATAAAAAGCTACAATTTGTTATTTAATTGATAAATAAATATTATAATTGTTGAAGAAAAACTTTGGAAATATAAACTTCTCTCTATAATCTCAAAAAAATATATATAAATATATATATTAATTAAACAGCTCATTAATACTAAGAACATAAATTAGATAATATAAAGGAATTTGAAAAATATTAAGTTCCAGTGATA
>BMAW01020302.1:649227-759698 GCA_019974015.1 Nephila pilipes
AATTATTATGTTGTTACAAAATAGAATAATAATTCTCTCTCTCTCTCTCTCTCTCACTCTCACTTTGTATTTAACTTCTATTTGGTTTTATTTATTTAATTTTTAATGCTTTTATGATCTTAATTTTTCAAAAAAAATTATAACTTTTCTAATTTTCAGATGTATTTTTCTCAATCCTAATTCTGATTTATGGAGAGCGATACTATCGTTATGTTTAATGATTAATTTTAAAATGGCGTAGTTTATAATACTTAAAGTTGAGTGAATTGTGTTCTAAATTTATTTCTTAACTTTCTTTATATTTTTTGTATAACAGTATGTTACTTTTTATGTTTCACTTTTCATTGAGTTTTGACATAAGTTTTCTTGGTATTTTTTGTTTCGTTTCCTCATTTTGCTTTATTAAGCTGTGCCTTTCGTTTAGTAGAGTTATTACTGATTGTGAAGGTTTGATTATTAAAAACATATTTTAGCAGAGTACCACTTTCTTAATCAAAAGGTATTATACATAGCTTTATTTACATTTTCCTCATTTTTAAAGGCTTTCCTTTTTTCAATTTTTCTCGTTATTTTACTACATACGTTTTTCTTATTTTTAATTTTTTGTTTTCTTTCCTTTATTTTTTGCAATTTTATTTCTAATAATTTCTTGATTTTTAGTATTAATATAAATTTTTTAATGAAGTAATTTTAAAAATGCACTTTATTTCTCTATGTATTTTATAATGTATTTATTTGCATATATAAATATATATATGTGTGTGTGTCTAATTATAATTATTACTAAGAAATAAACGAGGCGTGTGGATGAAATTTATTCTGCATATTAATTGTTTTGTACATAATGTTGTAAATTACAACTATTAGAGTTGATTCGTATGGCTTGAGGAAGTTGTAGATTGAAGAACAATGGAATGAGATAGAAAGCGGCAGAATGAGGTAGCTAAAAATTTAATAAATCCATTTTTTATTCGTGTTATTAGAATGTATATTTGATGCTTAATTGATTTTTTTCTTATGTCTAAAATGGATTTTGAATCCTTCTGTTTTTTTTCTTCCATAGTTTTAATTTTCTTTTTCTTTCTTTCTTTCTTTTTTTTTTTTTTCTTTTCTTTTGAATTTCATAAAAACTGTTTTGTTTTAAAATAATTATGCTAAGTGTGATGTTTGGATACATAATACTAGTATATCAATACATTTATGTACAAAGCTTGAAACAGTCTTTTAATTTACTTTATTTTCTTTTTTGACATTATTGCGTATTACATTGTTTAGCTTTATCTCCTTATTTTGGCTCTGTTCTCTTGTATTTCTTTAATTCTGTTTTGTTTGTTTCAGTAATTTTATGTTTTACCAATGTAATATTAGTGCACGTTTTAAGTTATTAAACTTAATTTTACATTAAATTTGTTTGTTAATTTATCTTTGCATTTGGTAATTTATTATTCCCTTATTTAATGTAGATATATATATGTGTGTGTGTGTGTGTGTGTGTGTGCGTGAGTGAGTATGCCAATACAAATGAAAGGATATTTAATTTGTCGAATTTTAAACGTATAGAAGGTAGCAATTGATGGTCTAAAAGGTCGTAGATTCTCCACCCCTTAAAATGGGTGTGTTTCGTATTTGCTATGAAATTTAACACGATGAAACATACATATGCTGTCTATGAAAGAAAGTCGGATATCGTCCCACACATCCTTAAACACTCTACATTCACCCACTTGATAAACTGTCTGTATATGAGAACACTATTATGTGCAAATAACAGAAATCTACAAGAACAGGATTTACAGCACACCTGTAGTACTAGAATAAATAATTCATAAAAATGACGAAAGTTGAAGGGGGGGAGGTTACAGAGTTGGTTCTGTGTAGGAGGTGAAGCAAACTCTTTATAGATTTTTACATCAAAATAAAGATATTAATTTTCGGCAATGGAAAATTATTTGATTAAAAACTAATTAAAATGATGAAAACAAAAAACTGAAAAATGTAAATGATACAATAATGCTAACAAATTCTTAAAAGTCGACAGAAAATTTTATTTTAATTGTTACATATAATACTAATATTACTCTCTTTCACTCTCTCTCTCTCTTTCTCTCTTTCTCTCTCTCTCTCTCTCTCTCTCTCTCTCTCTCTCTCTTTTTTTTTTTTTTTGGTTTTCATACAGCTGAATTAATATTATCAAGCTTGATGAGAAATGAATCTAGCATTTTAAAAAAAATGACCCATTTATTTTGTGTCACAGATTTCAATCACAAAAATATTCTTCTAAATATATTGTTGTAAAATGAGGTTTTTAAATATTTTTATAGCCCATACTACAAAAAATATAGAAAATCTATACTTTCAAGGGAAAAAAAACCCATCCCATTTACAAATATCGTGCAAAATTGTACTTATTAGATTCCTAATTTCCAAGACTCCCAATTATGATCACAATGACGTTTATACTAGAGAATTGTCAGCTTAAAGAATTGACATAATTGAGGTAAGTTGTTAAAAAGTACCCATATTAGGTATGGAAAATGGATTATTAGGAATGGATGTGAGTGAAAGTTGGGATTTATGATGCAAGAGCTAAACTGGCTATGCTGCATCAAACATTTGTTTAAGTTGCAAATTAGACAGACAAAAGGAAGAAAAAAGTAAAAATTGGTTGACACAAGAAGGAGAGTCGAAGGAAAAGAAGGGTTGCTAGTTAGATTACCCCGAGAGCGCTTCACCCGCATTTATTAAAGACAGTAAAGCCCCATGGGAAAGAAAATAATCATTAGAGGACTTGGGGTCAGGATTCTCGTACATACCTAAGGAATTCACATCCCTCAGCATCAGTAAATTAGTATTAGTAATTATTCAATTTTAATTGATGGATCATCAACGTCGCACTTACAAGTTGTTGAAGATCGGTTATGCAAATTCCCGTAACTCCCCCTTTATGACGTCAAATCATGATGTATAGAAGTTAAATCAATTGAATGCTTTAAAGTGGCTGTATAAAGAGGTGGAAGAAGTTGTAGAAGAGAACGTGTGTCACAGATAACTAACTGAATGTCGATAGCAGAACACGAGCATGAGGAATTATTGTTAAACTAACTTATGTTGTGTTCTTCGTTACTAATTTATGATGCGTTTTGAATAAACATGTGTTTATGGAAAAGTTTGCTATGTTTTCCCAAATGGTTATGGGCCTCTATTTCTGATGAGTGGCATCTTTGAATTTTAAGAATAGCTCATGACTGTGAGGCCGTGCAACATGTCAAACGAAAAGCAAGAACATTCATTTACAAGAGCATTTACAATTCCGAAGTTGAATGGATATCTAAAAATAAGAGATGGAAGAGTGACATGAAAGTTCTTCATATAGACCGGGGGTTGCTGGGATTTTGTTTCGGGAGAGATTGTTCCATTACCTTATGATGCAAGTGAATAGGAGAGGGAAGCATTCAAACGAATTAAAAAATGTTCGTAAACGACTATTTACCAGATAGTCGAGCGTCAGTTTCTTGCTTTAATTTCGAACATTATCGATGGAAAGGTTACCTGGTCAGTTCTATGAAAGAACTTTGAATCAAGAAGGAAGATTTGCGGGCTTAATTGGTAAGTTTTATGAGCTGAAATATAAAGAAACGAAGAAAACATAAATATATTTTGCAGGCGAGTATCAAAAGAAACTTTTGATTGAAGAAGCAGGTTTTGTAAACTTTTGATTGAAGAAGCACCAACTTATAAGCGAATCAGGCAAGATAATGCAGAAAAAGAGATTCAGAACTTGATATAGTATCACATGCATATATAGCTAAAACTCATGAAGAATCGAATAGAAACTAGCAGAATCTAATGAAAATTTATCAAAGTGGAAGAGAATTGAACCTTCAGTATAGATACTCACCGAGGATATCAGAAACGAAAAGTTATTTCTATTGTAATAGAAAAGGACATTTAGGTTAAATAAACATGTTTTTGTGAATAAACCTTGCTATATTTTTCTACAGAAGTAACGCGTGGGATATTCACGACGGATCTTGTAATTTTGAACAATGGTTTATTCAGGTTTCAAATTTATATATATATATATAAACTTATATTTATTTATTTATAAAATTTATAAAATAAACTGGGGAAAAATTGTGTTACATTTAAAACCAATTATAAATTAATCGCTAATATTCTTTCAACTTCTCCTTATGATATCTAACAAAAATTAGAAAGAAATTAAAGAGTGGTATATATATATATATTCCATGATCGTTTCCATAATCGAAATAATTCCTTTCGTCAAAATTAATAGGAATCTTAGTTTGTTTGAGCAAAAACTTTCTTGACTGACTGTAGATGAAATAATCCACAAACTTGGAAGTGAAAAGAAATCAGACGCTTTCATAACTATTTATGCAGAGAACCGAGAAAAGAAAATAAGGCAGGTTTTTTGTTCATCAAATTATTTAAAATCTTAATTGCAGAAACATATAAACAAAACAAACACAAAATGCATTGCATAGTCTGTTCAATTACACTATTTATCAAACTTTCAAAAATAACAGTTAAATATGCTAAAATTCTCATCCATTTATTATAAACTCCGCATAAAAATTCATTATGGAAGAGTGTCGTTTATTGGACCTTCGTCTATTCAACATTCCGTATTATCTAATATCCGACCACTTAAAAAAAATTGAAATTGACTTTTCTAATTTCATTTTAACATGTTCTAATATTTTTTTAAATTTATTTTCTGTTAAGTTCTCTAAAAAGAATAATTATTGAAAATGAATATTATTTAGCGTATAGAAAAAGTACTTCCGAGCCCCAGACTCCACCGAAACAATTATAATCAAGAAAAGAAAATACATTCTTCGAATTCCTAATGCATTTTTTTCCCTTTAGCAAAACAGTACAAAAACGGAGCCAATGTTAAGAACATAAATAATAAAACAGACGATTCTGTCGTGAAAACTAACTATTAAATTAAATATTAAAAAAAGTAAGAGCAAATGGTAAATTATTGAAGTAGATAATGTTATTCTTTTCGGACATTAAAATTAAAGCTGGAGATAAAATAAAATATTAAATTAAATATATCATAGCAATGTAAATATACCTTAAGCTAACTAAATATAAATATTATAAGTGTAATGTATTATACTTATAATACTTACATATTTAGTTTGCTTAAGGTATATTATAATGTCATTCTTTTGAACCTAACACCATTTATCCTTTATTTTATACCCAAGCACTTTGTTGACGCCATTTTCTCAAAAACAACATGTTAGCACATGTTTAAAAATAAAAGAAAGGAAAGAACGTGGCAAAAAGAACTGTAAGTTGAAAACGTGACCGTGGTCAATTTTTTTGTTGCTCCCGGTTCTACCGCAACTAGTTGGATGAAGAAATTAACTAATGAAGAAACAGTCCCTCTTTGAGTTGCGATGATAAAGATATTGAAGATCAAAATAAAGCACGAAGGCCTTCAGAATTCTACGTAACGATGGAGTATGGCTGTGTATCTACAATTAAATACATTGCGCAACAAGAAGAAACTGTAGGAATTGACATAATGATAATGCAAAGATGGCCGGACTTGGCTGAGAAGAAAAGACTACCGTCAAGAAAACAGTTTACCATCAAATAATTCTTTAAAACACCACAGAACTAAGCTTTTTAAATGTGTTTAGCTTCATACAGTTCTGTAACTGTAAGTTCATTTTTTCATTTAATTTTTTTTTCAATTGTTTTGTTGATTATTATTAGGTTCTATATGTTCCAACTTTAAACATTGTTTGACGTATAGTAAGCTTTTTCTCAACACCTCCCAGTTATCCAACATTTTTGCTGATCCATTCTTCTTCCAGCCCATTTATGTCGGATAAGCGAGCCTCTCTACTGTATTGCTATTCATTCAGGGTTGATTTATTTCGTTTAAGATTGTCTTCGCCTAAAAAAAGAAGAATCAGGAGAACTTTTTCTGATAGAAAAATGCCCCAATATTATTATAAACTTTTGTGGTTACAACGTATAAACCTGTTTATTAAAACACGTGCCCTTAAAACTGTTTCACTTTAATATTTAAAGTTAAAAGTTCATTTTGTATTACAGTTTACAGGCATGTAAAAAAAAAGTGGTCGATTCAGACAAAAAGGTGCAGTATAGCAAAATGTAAATCATTATATACGCGATAAAAAGTCAGAATATCGTAATATTACATCAGTTTTGTAATCGGAAAAAGTATTACAATTTTATGTTCATTTTTTAATATCGAGGGATTAAAAAAACCTTTTAGTTTCTCTCTCTCTCTCTCTTTTCACCTATTTTTTTTTTTTTTTAACTTTTCAAAAAAATAATAATATAGTTTTCAACGTCCCCCCCCTTGTTTAATATGTAATTTAATGTATAAAAATGAACGTCATATTATAGTTTTACAACGGACTATCACATGTAGTTAGGTTTGTATTATTAATGTCGAACAGGCGATGCACTAATAAGAAACAATGGACTTAATTATTTCGAGCCTCGACACGAATATATCCAATGCACTTCAATAAATTACAGTGGTTTCGTAATGGATTACGTGCATGTGCGATGCATTTGTATAAGAGTGTATTATATGATTAAATAATGAAGACAACTACTGAACTGACACTAATTTTTTTAAAAAATATATGCTGTGCGCAGTGTGAAGGTCTCCATGCCCATATAGATTTAATGCACAGAAACTCCTAATATTCAAAGAAATATTTAGGGAATCTGAACAAGTAGAAGACACATACTTAAAGTCTTTACCTACATTCCAGTTCTTCACAGCAACTTATTTCTAACTATGGATCATTCTCTTAGAGTTCATCTTAGAAGTGATTTTAAACCCCATTATATATATATATATATATATATATATATATATATATATATATATATTTAAGAAATAAAAATCGTCTGTGTGGTCACAACATTATAAACGCAGGAACAGTTTAGTCTTTTAATTAATATTTTAGAAAGAAGTGGTGTTTTTTTCTCACCCAAATTGAACGAAGGAAAAGAAATGTCTCATAAGTTTGTAAAGCTATCATATTATCGTAACACTACTAATAATATGCTAAAAGGATCTTGAATATTACTCATACAACTATGTATGCAATAAAATTACTTTTATAAAGGATATCATGCATACTATTAAAAGGATTATTAAACAACATTTTCAATGTATTAAAAACACTTCGCTATACATAGTAGCAAGTGAAACGTGTTTTTGATTTTGCTATTTTTAGAAATGTCTTAAGTTTTTTTTTTCCCTCCAAAATATAGAGGGAGCAGTAGCCACACCCAAGTTACACCTATGTTTGTAACATTACCTAAAGTTTAATAATTATTTGACGTGCACTTCCTCTTTATTCATTGAGCACGAATGAGTAAGAAGAAAAAGTCAAAATATAGATACTATATATATGAGTCCCTCCCATAATCTTGAATGATAATCAACCCAACCCCTTTCTAAAACTTAACAGTTACTAATCGACTCAGCCCCTAGGCACTAAAATTCAATCGTTTGGGATGGGATACAAGTTATCGATTTACTTGTGGGGAGTCTCTTTCTCAATTAATTACAACCGATATTGTGTCACTCGTGAACAAGGTGGAATTATGCTGTGATTAAAGACAACCGACGACTGATTGAACTCAAAATTAGCCAGATTGCATTAATAGTCAGTACCAACTGTGATCAAAGATCAGATCTTACTTATGGAAAAGAGATCCTCTTTATTTTGTGCTTGCGGTCAGAGACAGAATGTGCTTTTTTTAAAATGTGCTAACCTTTTGCTTTGATTTAAAAAAATAAATAAATAAATAAATGGCGTCAGCAAAAATGCGAGGGCATAAAATAAAGGATACAGGATGTTAGGTTCAAAAGACTTGACTTTATAATACATTATAATAAAAATAATTACATTTAGTTTGCTTGAGGTATATTTACATTGCTAAAATATATTTAAATTAATATTTTATCGACTGCTTTTATTTTAATATCCGAACAGAATATTATTGTCTACTTTAATAATTTGTCATTTGCTCTTACTTTTTTAATATTTAATTTAATAATTGTTTTTTATGATAGAATCGTCAGTTTTATTCATTTCGTTGTTAACATTGGCATCGTTTTTGTACTTCAGAATGTTTTGCTTAGGGAAATAAAAATGCATTAGGAATTCAAAGAATGTATTTTCTTTTCTTGATTATAATTGATTATGTGGAGTCTGGGACTGGGAAGTACTCTTTATTTAAGCCAATTAATATTAATTTTTAACAACTTTACTTTTTCTAGAACTTAACAGAAAGAGAAAAACAAATGGCAACATATGTTAAAATGAAATTAACAAAGCCAATTTCATTTTGCCCCATTTCTTTCCTTTCGACAAAAATGACTTCATTTACAGTTTACAGCATGACTCTTAGGGGCTTATCATAGTGCTGTTTTCTGTAAGAATTGGAAAATTTCAATGCAAAATGTGTCGCGATTAAAAAGTAACTTAAGAGGTTTCTTGAAAATGGAGCTATTTGAAATTGATTTGCGTTCAATGGTTATTTTTTCTCATTTGTTAATGCCTGTTAAAAATGATTTACAACTAAAAAAAAAAAAAAAAAAACAATACACAACTGCAGTAGTTTGTATACCCCCTGAATGATTTTGTACAAATAAGGTTTTCAAACAAGTTTAAGAACTTCTATTGAAAATGCTATTCAGTTTCTGTTCAAGAGTTTTTTATGGTAACGAAAGAAAGAAAAAATGTTTTAAAGTAAGAAAAAACAAAGCTTGTATATTTTTTGCATATTATCTGTATATTGCACTTTTCTTAGCAGTATTTGCGTTGTGCAGATAACATTATACAAACAGGGCACTTTGATATCATTTTAACTCGATGAAATTTCTTTCTCCTTAAAATGTACAAATTATTCCTGTCAAAAATAATTTACCAACAATTATATATTAATAATTTTTTTTTTTTTTTTTTTTTTTGAAAATTTAAACCATTTATCCTCGAAGTCTTCATTTTTCAATACTCTCTTAATCATGAAAAAAGATTGCTAACCCATGACTTAACTAATCTAAAATCCAGATCCTTTTTTAAGTCAATCCATTCAAAAGATAGATTAGCATATTCGCAAATACAAAAGAAATACGAAAATCGTATTTTATTAAATACGTTACACTATTCTTCATTATTGATACTTT
Source organism: Nephila pilipes (assembly GCA_019974015.1). NCBI lineage: Eukaryota > Metazoa > Arthropoda > Arachnida > Araneae > Nephilidae > Nephila > Nephila pilipes. The sequence continues at coordinate 658,460 of BMAW01020302.1, forward strand.
AACTTAAATATGTAAAAGTGATATATCTATCTACATAATATATTTTATAAGCTGTTATACTTCTCAAGTAAATAATGCATTATTTAATTCCCCCAGTTCCATTGTATTTTTAAATCGGTAGAAATGAGTAAATTGTAAGTTCACACCTGAAGTACATTCCCCCTTACTCCCCCCCCAAACCCCTCTTTTTTGTTACCTAAAATTTCTGGGTTTCATTTCTATTTAAAAAAAATGTTATAAGAGAATTCTTTAAACTAAATGTTCTCTAAAAATTAATCCAATTTCGAAAAGATGCTTTGATGTCTATGGTCAACTCTAAAGTATATTTCACGGTGTTTGATTTTAGGGGGAGTGAACCGAAATATTGTACAGGAATTAGTACACACTAATATGATTACATTCGTGCATGGTTTTTCAGTTGAAGCGATGTAGTACCTGCATTTTTAGAAATCAACTCATGATATATCATATGTCAAACAAAAGGCCTTTATTTTATTAAATGTCATACAAAAATAGTTAACTTTTTTAAAATGTACGTAAAAGGAAGACTTACCGAAGTGTGGATCCATAACAGTGTTACGTTTACAGACCTGGCACTAGCATTTTCACCTACTTGTAGTCAGACTTTTAGTCCCAGCTGTCGGATGTCATGCATATATCCTTACCTTTAAAAAAAGGAGGAATGATGTTAGATTAGGCATGGAATTTTAAGGAAACTTACCGTCAATTTTCATTCCTCGTCTCTAATTCTTTTATTAGACTTCGTGAAAAAAGTATTCATTTGAAAATATTTAATCAATAGAACGAAATGACTTATTTCTAATTACACCAGAACATATCTATGACTCTAAAATAAGTTCCAATAATTACTAGAATAATCCGGTAATATTAATTTCTTTTATCAAATATATATTTTATTATCTAGATATTTAACTCGTGATATGTTTCCTTCATTCTCTTCAGCCATCTTTAAATTTAATTAAATAGTCAATAAGAGCCAAACTCCAACTGAAGATACATAAGAGCAGAAAAATACCATTTACTAACTACCAAAGAATATATATAATAATATATCACTCTCTCTTGAATCCTTCTTTACTCGGTCAATCTTAGTTTATATTCTAATGATGAAATCTTAGCTTACCAAATCACTCGTTCTGATTCAAATACTTCTCGACAACAGCAGATTTGTATCTTAGTACTTTAAATAGGAGTCCCTTTAATCCAAACGATTAATTACAATGCTTCAATCAAATTTACGAATATCTATCAGCGTGTCGTTATCCTCTATCTTCCTTCCCTTTCCTTTCAATTCGATTTCGTTTATATATCTTTATCTCTAATTTGGTCACCACTCTTCGTATCTTTATCTAATTTACCTCATCGTGGTTCATTCTGTTTGGAAGAAATTGCAATTTTTTGCAATTCAATTTAACAAAACGTCCCCGAAGTTAGTGAAGAAAAAAATCACGAATTGCCCAATGTTCCACTGGTACCAACGATTAGCCACACTGAGTGAGAGAGACAGAAGCTCACTCTTTTTTTTAGTTGTTCTAATTTTTAAGATTATTTTACTCTGTACTATCAATTTTACTCCTTTTAGAGAAGTCACGTTCATTTACTGAAATTGCTTATGCAAACACAAGAGAGTTGAAGTGAACAGTGTTTTCCAGCTAAGCACTTCCAATGACGTTTTTTGACACAATCATAAGCAGATAATTATTTTTTGAATTGCATAACTTCTTAAAGAGGAATGCAGTTAGCAACAACTGAAACTATTATATAAAAATTTATCTCGTAGTACGAAGATTTCCGACTAGTTTAACAAATTATTTAGTTACACCCTACAAAATTTTGTTATTTTCTGTTAATTGTTAGGTTTACTCAAGTTAAAGCTTACTTTTATCTTACCTCTTAAGCCTTCTAGAGTCATATGAATTATTTAGTTTAAATAAAAAGGACTGATTTAAAGGTTTTAATCCGTCTTGTAAGAATCTCTTTTCTATGGGTTCCGGAGCTACAAATATATTTTTTTAAAAAAAAACAAGGTTATACTTTACAACATTCATAACTTACCAGCTCATACCATACATAACTTAATAACCCTTATTTTGAGAAATTTAGTCCTATTTCAAATGTGGAACGAGATGATTTATATAGACTTTAAAATGTCATACGGATTAATTTTTCGTTAATGAATATTTCTTTGTAATTATTTTCTTTTCTAAATTGTATAAAACAACATTTTCTACATCATATATAAAATGTAAATTTAAATAAGAAAATATAATTAGAATAGATTAAAAGTGATATTAAGTGTGAATATAAATAATCCCATGGATCCTAATATTTGTTTATTTGTCCTTTTTTTATTATAAAAGAAGTAAACTCGATAAACCGATGACGTAAAAGTTGGCGAAAGTAAAAATGCTGTAAGTTAATTATCTGACAGAATTTAAAATAGTTAACGTCGCGCATAATGTCGACACTCAGTCAATATATAATAACGAATAATTACGTTGCGCATTAGAATAAGTAATGGCATTCTTCGAGATTTGATGACATTAAAAAAAAGCAAAAAAAAAAAAGAAAGAAAAGAAAGGAAAAAAAGAAAAAGAGAAAAAGGAAATCCTTAAGGAAGAATTATGTTAAATAAAAATCCTAATTTATACAATCCAAAAACTTTCGGTTTAGTTTGAATTAATGTAGGTACAGAGAAAGAGTACACTTGAGCTATTCATATGTGTATTTTTAGACAAGGTCTTTATGGATTGGAGTCCAAGGCCTTATTCCGTTAAATGGCTCTTTTGTGATCAGAAAAATTAAAATAAAGACAGTATGAATTAAGTTTTAATTCATATTGTCTTTATTTTAATTTTTATATTAAAAATAAAGTATACAAAATACAACCATTTGTGAGATGGAGCAATCCTTTTCCATGATGTTCTACATATATAAAACAAGAGTGACAAAAAAACATATTCATCAAATATCTCCTTAAACCGTAATTTGACCAAGGAATTACAGTGTGATGATCAAATAAAATAATTTGCAGCTCCAAAATGCAGAAGGGGTATTCTTTAATTGACTTTAATGTATTTAAAAAATTACATTACTCGCATGTAACTTCTAGAAAGTTATATTCATTTAAAGGATAATGTCTGTGATTGTTTTTTAACGTCGCATTGAGAAGCAACACGGGGATATAGGCAACGGACCTCGTAATTTTGAACGTCAGCCAAGTGATGGGGACGACACCTGAGCTGGCTCCTAACTCTCCAAATTTCCGCACCACACTAATGGGAAGACTTGGGACCATGACCAGACTAAACGCGCATCATCCCCACCACATGGCGGATCTTTAATAGCATCAAGGCTTGAACTCACAACTCGACGAAACAATGCCAGCCACAAGTCCGCGATCCTGACCACAAGACTTCCGTGGCCTTATTTTAAGGATAAGTATTATCTTTTTCCTTGTGTCATTATTATGTTATTAATCTGAGAATAAGCTGTTTTGTTTATGCTGAAAGCAAAATCACATACATTTTAGTTTTTAATTACGTTCATATTTGTGTTATGTTAATAACAATTTTTTTTCATTATGACTGTATATCAAAAAGTGTATATCCTAATACTTCAAAGAAAAACAAAAAGAACGTCAATACCTGTTGCTTATAACTGTTCTATTTAACAAAGAACATAATATCAGTTTGAGTTAATCTGGTTAGCTCCCGGGGGACGTTTTTCATAGATCTCTTAAGTAATTGGTTCGTCCCCTTGAAATACTACTGACGGACATCGTACTCTTGAGCTACTTTCAGATGATGAAGGTGACACCCGAGCTAATATCTACACCGCACGATGCGACAAACATTAAAAACATTTTAAAAACATTCCCCCTTTCCCTATTTTATAAATGAAAGGTGGAGGAACAATATCATTTACCAGAAATTGCATTTTCCCTTCAAATCAGAATTATACTGAAACACATCTTAACATTCCCTTTTCAAGAATTTTATTCCTTACACCTGTTTGGCCCCAATTATTCGAATTTATACTTTTATTATTTCCAAATAGCTCTTGAATCCTATTGCGTATTGTTGTGGTTGAACAGTTATATTCAAATCATACAAGTGAAAATGATTCACTAAGCAGTGGCGTTCCCGGGGCGGGCAATTGGACATATGCACCTCCCATCCACCCTAAACTTTTTTCTGGAAATTCAAGTATTTCAGTATAATTCTTTTATACTACTATCATAAATGTATTCAACTTTAAAAAAAAAAAATTCCCTTCTTCTCGTGCTTCAAATTTATTTATCAATGAGAGAAAAAAGGGATTCTATCTAAACCATTTCCTGAGAAAAGAATTGAAAAGACTTTGCTGTCTCAGATATATTCCACTGGGTCAGAGCTAAAAAAAAAAAAAAGAGAGAGAGAGAGAGAGAGAGTCGAATAGAGGAGGGTGCATCCCTACAGAAGATGTCCCCCCACAAACACAAACCAGTTTCCTGGGTTAGAGAAATACAAAAGGCATTCGTTTTTTCCATAGAACAAACTATGAGTCTTCAGAAATGTCCATCTCAGCGTTTTACTTCTTTCTCTTCACAAAACACAAATTAATTATAAGATCATTAAATATTTCAATCAAATGGAGAATGATCTCATATCTCTGCAAATGAAAATGAATTAGAAATACTGAAAGAAGCATGTTCTTCAGATTTGTCAGATGGTTGTATTTGTATTTTGACTGCAGAATATCAGCTATGGAAAAAACAGACTAGATTGGTTGGTTTTATTAACGTCGCGCTACAAGTAACACGAGGGCTATTGGCGACAGACGTCGTAACTTTGAACTTCGGTCAAGTGACGAGGGCGACACCTGAGCAAATCCCCCTCCCCGAACTTCCATACCCCGCCAATGGGAGGAATTGAGCTACGACAGATTTAATGTGCATCAGACCCGGCTACACGACGGGTCTTTAGTGGCATCAAGGCTCGAACCCACGACTGAATGAAAACCGGCGGCCACGAAAGCTTCTACAAGAAAATATCTACATTGCACTCTCTTAAATAGATATTTTTTCGAAATATTCAAAAATTTTAAGAAATTTTAATCGGTTTTTTCGTGTTACATGTACTGAAGGAATATCATTTTCAACTACATAAGAAACAGTATTTCTGAAAAGAATTTAAATGGACTATGTTTGTTATACATACATAAAAATGTATCAGTAAGCGAAGAAGTCTCAAATATTTTGCGAAAACAAAAACAGAGAATTCATAAAACTTTATTAAAACTAACACGAATTCGAGGTGTGGATATTAAATAACGAGACTGACGCTGCTACAGAAGAAGTACGCATGCGCCAAACTCCAGCTACTGACAGCTGTTTAGCTTGAAGCCTTCTCTTTCGAATACATTGCCTCTCACTTCTGTAAATAAATCCGTACAGCCGTAGCCTTCTTTCGCATTTGAGTTATTATTATTTTTTGCCAGAAAAATAATAAGTGTAACAGCAGATCAACGAATTGTTAGGAAATTTCACATGGAACTTGGGAAAACCAATCCTGAAACGAATAATTTATTGAAAAAAGTGTATGGCAATTAACGTTTATCACGTGCACGTGTTTTTGAGTAGTTTAAGCGTTTTCAAGATGGCCGAGAAGACGTTGAAGATGATTTACGCAAAGGTCGCCCTTCCTCGTCATAAACGAAAGACAATATCGAAAAATCGGTAATCTGGTTCTATCTGACAGTCGATTAGGCATTCGTGCTATTGCTGAGACTGTAGGAATTGACAAAGAATCCGTACGGTAAATTTTACATAGTAGTTTTAACATGCAAAAAGTCTGCACCAAAATGGTGCCTAAGATTCTCACGTTTCAACAGCAAGAAGCTCACAAAAATGTTTGTACTGACACTTTGAGTGCCATTGAAAATTACCAAAACTTATTGGAAAGCATTATAACGTGTAACGAATCGTGGTTTTTTACTTACGATCCTGCAATGAAGCACCAACCGATGCACTGGAAGAGCCCATCTTCACCGAGAGCCAAAAAAGCTCGAATGAGCAAATCAAAATTCAAAGCAATGATAACTGTTTCTTCGATATTCATGGGATTGTTTACCTTCACTGGGTTACTAGAAGGTCAAACTATAAATCAACATTACCACCTTCTCATTCTTGCTGAAAGAATAAGGAAAAAACGACCTTAATATTGTGAAAGGACAAGTCATTCCGCATTGTCTGTTAAGAGGTTTCTAGTCAAGTACAGCATTTCAGTGTTAGAACATCCGTCTTATTCGCCGGATCTTGAGCCATGGTACTTTTATCTGTTTCCTAGGATGAAATGTGCATTGAAAGGAACAAGATTTCAGTCTGTTGAACGTCATTCTCGTTATTTAATAGCCATATATGTATATATAGAATTTTTCACTTCATTTTACTCAAAAACATCGTAAACCATTTTATTTAAAAATTGTGACCGTTTTTTCAATTACCAATTTATTTATTTATTTTGTCAGTTTTTCAATCTTATTGGATTTCACTGGTTCTGATGAGTATAAATTTTTGTTCTAATGGTATCTATTTATTTTTCTTAAATGATCTTTATTTTTGTAAATTAATAAAAATGACATCAATCCTTGAACAAGTTTAACCTGGACATACAAGATTAATGTAACGTATTCTTTAATTTTTACCAAGAGGTAATTCTAAACTAAAGAACTTTTTCTTCGAGCAATGGATATTTTAAAAATGGATGTTTCTTTGAACTCAATTTCTCTATCATATGTACTTAATTAACTGAACCCTGGATAAAAGAGCAGTTCTCTTTATAAGCGACGCTTTCAAACTGTTTTTCATGGCCCTATTAGATTGATTCGGTGTAAATATTTATAATATTGGGGGGGGGGCATACAAGAATTGCAAAAAGTCATTCGTATTATTTGTAAAGTTATTGCTCATCTATCTTGAAAAATATCTTAATAAAACAGAAGGATGCAAATAGAGTAATATTAAGAAAATAATCAATCCAATGTATTCGAAATGTGAAAGGATTTTCCAACTCTGTATGACTAAAATTTGAATTATTTTAGTCTGTAAATATTTCTAGAATTAAATACAGTATGTAATAGTATTTGGGGGGGGGGGCATCATAACGTTTTAATTATACCTTAGAAATAATCGAAATACACCTGGATAAAATTTCTTCTGCATATTAATTTATCTTTACGTACATAGTGCTGTAAATTGGATTTATTAATGTTTATTTGTTTGGTCTTAGGAAAATGAGGATTGAAGTAAACCGCAGTATGGAGAAGATAGAATTAATTCATTCTACCGAGTGCAACAATGACGGCCTTCAAAAGATCAAGAAACGCAGGGAGAAAAGTATAGCTCTGGATAGTGACTATGTAGAGAAATCTTAAGAATAATAAATAGAGTTTTCTCTCGATTATTTTAAGCAATATAATTAAAATTTTACGATACCCCGGGATAATAATTAAAACTTTACGACATTGCGGATTACTTCAGCCTACGGCTTCCTGAAATTAAACAAATCAGCGTGAATAACAGTAATTTACTGTATTATGTACATTAGAGTAAATTAATATGTGAAATAAATTTTATCCAGATATCTCAGAGATTTCTTAGTAAGAGTTAAAACTCTTTACGGTATCTTCCCTCGTATATATTAAATTTAATTGCAGACTATTTCAGTTTAGTTGGAGCAACATTGCGAAAATAATTAATCACGCCAATTCTAACCAAGATAAAATGTTCTTATTTCGAGGAGTTAAGACTTAAGTTGCTTTTACTTATAAATATTTCAATAATACCTACGCATGATAAAAGTGCCGTAAAAATTATTTCATATCAACAGCAAAACTATATATCATTTACTTTTTATCTAGTCGGAACAATGATCGCAACATTAAGAAAATAATCACGTGCATTCTAAATGAGAATCGATTTTTCAACTTCGTTTAGCTATAATTTGAGTTATCTCTCTTGCTATAAATATTAAAACCAGTATAAAAACAGTATGAAACAGCAAACTATTATGTATCCTTCTCTGCAAACTATCTCAATCCAGTCGGTCCAGTGAGTGCAACATTAAGGAAATAATCAATCACGTATATTCCAAACGAGAGACGTTTTTCTAACTTTTTCTCATACGTGTGTATGATTGCGAATGAGATAACACGGCGTATGGGCGATGCTTTTTTCTGTATCAAAGTAACTAGTGCAGGGAATTCCGCAAGTATTCCATTCCTGGAGGGAGATAGAGAGGAGCACCTCTGAAACAGGTTTGCGCCCGATATCAACATCTGTTGCCCCAAGGGTCTGTTCTCCTAGGCCACACCCCTGCAATTGACATCTTCATCACAGCTATTAACCCCCAACAACGCTGCTTAAAATATTCGACGCGCATTTCGCTGCTAATGTCTTAATTCTGGAACGCGTTCCTTCTCCCCCTGCGATGTAAATGGAACAAACTGAAAACACGGTGGATAAAAACCATTAAAGTTAGTTGCCTTTTGTCGGCTTCGTGAGCTTTCGTTTATTTGTTTATTTATTTCCAGCTATTAAATCAGCATTGGTTTGCATTTTAGGAACGACTAGCACTTTATTACATCATATCGATGTATACAAAATCATATAGTGTGCAGCAAAGGTAAATAATAAATAAAATAAGTGTTGAATAACTTACGTAGATTATTTGATTTATTATTATATTTATTTTTAGTGTCTTAAATATTATCACTAATTAAGAATTCCTCATGTCATCACAAAGATTGAATTTTTTATATTCTGAAATAAAAAAATTAATATCAGAAAACAAAATAAAAAAGATTTTTAAAAAATATATGCTGTATAAATGATAATAATGGAAAAAGAAAAAAAATTGTTTCTCTCTTATGTTTAATTAGGATGAAAATGTTTTCATTACAGCTACTGATAGGAATATGCCTTGTTGGTTGTAATTATGGAAAAAAGAAATACATATCTTTCATACATATTAGAATGAAAAGATGTCCATAATTGTATAAATTAATCTTTGTCATCTCTGATAAATTCAAAAAAAAAAAAAAAAAAAAGAAAAGAAAAATGTCTTGTGCTACACTCCATACTATTAATACGCGATTGAAAATTTCTGGTCTATTACCATCCTTACTTACCACAAGCGGATAAAACAATAATACACTTGTTTATGTAGACTTTTGTAACTTATAATATTGCAATTTATTACCTATGCAATTGTAATGAGTTTTTATAAATAAGAAATTCTTATGTATATATAATGAAGTTTAATTCCTACCATCACTTTTAGCACAAAAAAATTAATAAGTCATTAAAAGAGACATAGGGTTATTTTCAATAGGAAAAATAAAAGGTAAATGTATTTTAACAAAATACGAATCTTAAATAATTATTAAGCCAACAAGCGTAGAATCTGAAAAAGTTTTTCTATGGTGGGTCATTTCATACAAAAAAATTATATTAGAATTAGGAAACCATAGTGTTGATTAGTTAAGCTTCTTACGAACATATTTTTTAAGAAAATGTGATGACAAATAAATAGCATGTTGAATCATCTATTTTATAATTGTTTCTCTCTCTCTCTCTCTTATATTATGAGAAAAATATATATTCATGTATAAGTATTACTTATAAGTTGTCAAAAAGTTGCTGAATATTATACGTATTATTTATGTTCAAAATGCACTTGTGTTCAAAATACACACGCACTAGTTTCATGTACTTCTGTCACAATTTACAAGAATCAAATTAAAAGCCTTAATATTATAGATTTATATTTAATATATTCACGGGCTTAAAGATTTTTTGTAAATTAACTGGTATTCCGGTTTCGTTTGAGAATACTTATCCAATCACCGATAATACAAAAAAAATCGACAAATTTGTAAGGCACTACGTAATCATTATTTCTCAGATTTATTTAATTTTTATAACAAACAATGAAAATAGTAAGTTATGTTTCATGCAGATGTGCAACTTTACACTCACGCATAAATTAATACATTTTATGATCAAACATTCACGCTACGGTACATTCATGAGTTGAAACATTTTATCTATTATACCATCAATTTACAATTAGTACTACTAAATAAATTTTTTGGAGTACCATGTAGTTACATGTCATGTAGATGCATCTGAGTGAAATTCATTTAGATGAAATGTCATGTACATTTCATGTAGATGAAATGTCATGTACATTACATGTATGCATGAAATAACTACATTTTATGCATAACAATCTGGCTACGTTACATTCATGAGTTAAAAGATTTTATCTATTACACTATCTTCTTCCGAATGTAATAATGTTGTTTAAAAGGGGTACAAATTTTGCTTGATGTTACCAACCACTGTTTATATGTGATCTACATACTATCTGAAATTACATTATATTTTTATGTCCCAGCCTTTGAATTCCGGAATAACTTACACGAATTAAATAGCTATATATCTAGGACTGAATACAATATTAATTGTTTTAAATATCAACAAATAAAATTATATTGCCATTATAACAATTCAAGTGTATTATAGGTTAAAGTCAGAATTTTTAGTATTTGAAGTATGTTTTAATTGTTTAAAGTAAAGTTTTTAATTGAACTTTTAAAACGATAAAGAAAACAAAAACATTATGTATACTTTTAAGAAGTTTCTGTAAGGCATATCAAACTCTCGGAACAAACTGAATCTTTAATTATTTTTCCACAAAATAGAAATTAATGACTTTTGATTGAAAAAATTCATCTTGTAGTTTTTCTGGGTAAATATATAGAAATATATTCAATATAAAAACAAATTTAATTAATAAAAAAGCTAAAAACTATATTTAATTTATTTAACAAACACATTTTATGCATGACTTCTAATGAGCGTTTTAGTAAAAATGTATGAAACCAGATTAAAAAGCTGACTAATATATAAACAAATTCTAAAACAAATTAAAGGAAAACACAAAAGGTTCAGACAATTACAAAAGTCTTAAAGAACTACTGTCATTTTTATTAATCATGTGTAAACATTCAGAGGTGTTCAAGAATGTTGAAAAATAATATTCATCATTTAGAAACAAATATATGCCCGAAAAAAGCGCCTTAATTGAAAAGCAAAACTCTAAAATAATAATTTACAAAGCAGAAAATAAAGTATTATATTTATAAAAAGCAAGAAGGAAGGAAGATTAAAAGAAATAATATACTAGAATTCTTTTTATATTATAATTAAAAAAGATATTTTATAACAATTCAGTTCAGTTTTTATCAACGTCGCACTAGAAGCAACACGAGGGCTATTGGCGACGGACCTCGTAATTTTGAACCACGGTCAAGTGACGAGAACGACACCTGAGCTGGCAACCCCCCCGTCTCCTAACATCCACACCACGCCAACTGGAGGACTTTGGGTCCCGACAGATTTAACGTGCATCAGCCCCGGCTACACGGCGGGTCTTTGGCGGCCAATGATCAAACCCACGACTGAACGAAAACCGCCGGCCGCGAGTCCACGACCTTGACCACTATTCTACCACGGCCCAATTTTATAACAATACTGTATTCTTAAAAAATTAACAGATAACTTTCTATAAGATCAAGATTAATAGCTATTTTTGCGCTAAAGCAAACCATATTACTATAAGTAGCACAAATATTAATTGAATATTCTTGAAGGTTTATTTTCCATTTAAAATGTACCTTTAAAAGATTTCAATCAGTCAGGTAAGTCACCAAAAATAACACGAAATAAAGGGTCATGAAATGTTATAGTCAGCGTCAAAATAAAAAATTCTGCAAAATTTCAAGTCAATGGTGTAGAAATAACCGTAAAAAGTGGAATCATAAATAGCAAAACATACTCAATGTAATAATAGAAAAAGTTTTTTTTTTTAAAATTTAAAAAAAAAAAAAAGGGGGGGTAGTGTGTGTTATTAAATTGATAAGAATGATCACACTGCATTTAATACAATACGAGTGATTAAATTACTTTTTTTTATAGTTAAATCGCAAATTAAACAAGAATATTAAACTCACATCAGGATTCGGTCCAAGTGATGTCATCATGATGCCAACAAAAAAACTTAAATTATCATCATGTTTAGTATAATTAAATTAAAATCATACTACAGCTTCGCAATAGGCGATCAGTAATTCCCTCCATTATTTTAAATTGACCAATTTTTGACTTCAATCTCAAATATTACTTAGATGTCCAAATGAATCTGAGGTGTTCTTAACCTTCCAGTACAACTAGGAAGTCTCGCCAATTGCTAAGCCTTTCCAGTATAACTAAGAAGTCTCTCCAATTACTAAGCCCCCTCCAGTAACTAAACATTCTCTTCAATAACTCAATCGTTGTTTCACCAATCAATCTATCAAAGTTCCGTGGCCCCTTCGATTTTTAAAAAATTTAATTGTTATTTTATGATCATTTTCATTTTCTTATCATTGTATACGACACTTAAATTGTGTAACGATATTGAAGCTCTTTTGTAAATTATCAACAAAAAGCGTTTATTTAAGGTTTTAATCAATATGTAATAAGTTTTAGAAGAAAAAAAATTTAAAATTTTTACAATTTATGCTCAAAATGTTATCGAAATAAAAATAACCCTTGCCATCCGGGGCAAAATTAAAATAAAATTCATGTAATACATATGAATCAAAAGAATGGCGCAGAATCATTCTACAGCTATTTGAACAAATATCAATTACAGAAAATCGTGAGTTTCATTCCAATTTATCCTCATTTGAGGAAAGATATCAAAATTATTTTGCCTACATCATTATTAAGTCAGTTATACCGTAAAATAATTAAAGGGAAATAATGTGTCAAAAATGCAGATTTCTAAAGTGATAAATTATTGTAATCCAAAAGGTGTATTTCCTTTTTCTCTCTTTTCTGAAATCTTTCTCCCTCCGCCTCACCCGCCTCTAATTAGAAACTAGAGAATAAGCAGTTATTCTGTTATATAAAGTTCTTTCTAACTTTTTTCTAAGGTTAGATGCTACTCAGATATCCTTCTTCCATCCACGAAGACATCGCACGGAATAATTGAGGCTTGTGAATGTCAACTTTAAGTGGTTCTCAAAGTCTTACGCAGCATACATGTTAGAGGAGTAAAATATTAGTTCAAGTGCTGTTCTCATCACATAACTTTAGTTTTTAGTTCAATATTACGAGTTCTGTCGTCTGTAATGCCCACACACTTGCAGCTGAAGCCAAAACCATATATATAGAATGGTTTAAAATGTACATACATTTTAGCGAATAAAAACATACATTTACTAAAACTTTCTTTTCTTTCATGTTTAAACATTAAAAAAATAGTCGCATGGCAGATTTGAAGCATACAACTCCGTTAGGTATTCAAAGTAGTCACATTTGCCATTCTAAATATCTTTGAAAGGGAAAGAGATTTCAGTGGATAAAATTACATGAAATAAATTTTAAAAGTCCTCATAATTATTCTGAATATTTTAAATTCTTCCCGTAGTAGAGCTACTGTAAGGGGTTTTCAACGGTACAAAGCCTTTTTCTGCGTTTTCACAAATAGAATTCGAAAAGTGTAAAGTAATGGAAGTTAAAATAATCTTGGATTATACTTAAAACCAAACGTACCTTCACCGATTTCTTTGATTCTTCATGGTATTCATACGAGGACAACATCAATGGTGTGATCCCTGATAATTTGAGAAAAAATATAGAATCAAAAATCTGTATTATAATTTAATTAGAATCTTTTAAAAGGATACAGAATATAGATAATAAATTTAGAATTGTATATTGAGAATTTTAGCTTCTTCATCAGCATACTTTTTACAACGTTTTTCTGAATTTCACTTGGTGTGTGTGTGTGAGTGTGTCATCAAATTTTCGATCGTTAATTTAACCAATTTCCCATCAAGCTAGAGCTTTGAAATTTCGGGAATCGTTCGTACTCGCCTAACAATGCAATATTTAAACGTTTGCGACAAGTTTTAACTAATATTTCAATAATTTTAATAAGTCAAAATATTCTTTCCTCTAGGCGCTTTTAGGATTGAGGAAAATTTTTTCCCCCTCTGGGAACACCGGGCACTCCCCACACCACATGACGCCTCGTAAAACTATTGTACTCACAAAGGGGAGATACTATCTCCCTTTACTATCTCCGAGATAGTAAGGGTTGCTGACTTTTAGTCAATAATCATGAGCAAGAAAGAAAGTTTCCAATATTTGGCACCATGTCTTATCACAATAATTTTTTCTGAATTCTGGTTCCCATTTTTTTTTTTAATAGAATGGCTTACAAACTTTCAAATGCATGTTTTGATTTTATGAGTATTATGAATTTTTTAATACGCTCACAAATGTCTCTTTTTTAAGTAAATTTTAAAGTTAAAAATAACCAACAGTGTTAACTAATATTTCAATAATTTTCTTTAATAAACTTTGCCACCATATAAAAACGTTGTTTTTAAAAACGTTGGTTTTTATATCGAATTTTTCATTGACATAGTTTTTGAAGAAATAAATTTTTTAAAGCTCGTTGGTTCAGTAAAAAGGACAAAATTCTTAGAATTATCTTTAAACGTTATCATCGCCGGTTTACACATATTTTTCCCAATAACGCAATTTTTTTTTTTATGAAATTGAAAGTAATGTTACACACAGAAAAAACGGAGTAACACATATTTTGATTCTACTTTCATCTTAATATTTTAAAACAAATTCTATTAATATTGTTCACACAGATCTATAATACAGATTAGGGGTTGTCAAACTACGGCCCGCGAGTCAAATCCAGCTCACCGTTTGTTTTTAATTCAGCCCGCGAGTTAATATTGTTTTACGTGAAAAAATTACAACGTTAAAAATGTTCTAGTTACAACGGCATCTTTCAGATCTTGATACAAGTTCAAAAAATATTTCCACATCCCCATATCCATTTGGCGTATAATTGAGGAGCTTCCGTCTTACTTTCAAATCTATTTGGAGTATAATTGATGAGCTTCCGGCATACCTTCAATTGGAAATGATTGATCTGCAAAATGATGATATATGCTAAAACCGACGTTTAAAGAAATGGATCTAACTCAATTCAATAAAATTGTTCGGAAGATAAATATGGTCAATTAAAATCGTATTCTTGAGGATTTACATCTCTATTTGCAGTTCTTATACCTATTGGAAAGGATATTTTCAAAAATGAAGCTTGTAAAATCGCAGTACAGATCCTCATTAACAGATGACCATTTGCAAACAACTTTACTGATAGAAAGTATTAATTTCAAACCATAGTATCATGAAATATCATCTCAGAAAAAACTACTACAGTCATCGCAATAGTATAAAATTTATCCATTTCTATAATATGTTTATCAATAACTGGATGTAATACAGTCAAGGGTTTTTTTTTTTTTTTTTTTGCAAGATTGTGATTGCGATTGTTTGTTAACGTCGCACTCCAAAGCAACACGAGGGCTGTTGGCGACGGACGTCGTAATTTTGAACTTCGGTCAAGTGATGCAGATGACACCTGAGCCGGCAACCCCCTCTCTAAATTTCTACACCTCGCCAACGGGAGGACTTGGGGCCTTGACCAGATTTAAAGTGTATCAGCCCCGGTAAGCGGCTGGTCTTTAATGGCATCAAGGCTCGAATCTACTACTGTACGGAAACAACGCAGGTCACGAGATCAAGACCACTGGGCTACCGCGGACACATGAGTGTATAAATGTTATGTAAAAATATCACTTCCGAATAAAAAAAAATGAACCTGTTTGTTTGTTTGTTTCTCTATTAATAGAATTAAAATTTTCGAGTCTGCTGCCTGACAAACCGAACCTAAAAATTTTACGATTTGGCCTTTTTCGAAAAAAGTTTGTTGACCCTTGATATAGATCCCTGCAAGACAAGCAAAAGTGAACATATATGTTTTCCATAATCGGTATTCATTATCAAACCAACCTATAGCAGAATTTTCAAAATCTTTTATGAAAAAAAAAGATGTTTCATATGCATTCCAACGGATTTGCATTAAATCTTAAATTTTCGTAATAATGAAACTATTTGGAAATTTTAGTTTTTATTGATTCCATCGGTTATTCTGCTTACAAGTATATTTAATTACTTTTACCAGTTTAAAAACTTTTGATTTTTTAATTTGTTACAGAGAACTTTGGAGGAGAAAATAGTTACAGCATAAGCCAAGCGACATAACTGAAGAGGTTTAAATTAATTATTATTGTTAAACAAACTTTACACACACGCACATATATATATATATATATATATATATATGTGTGTGTGTTGCGTATATGCGATTACATTAGATACTTCTGTAATACGTAAGAAATGAGCCTTCTGAAGCTGAAACATGCTCATAAAATAGTACATAAACTTGGTTTACTCGAGTTCCTTTTAATTATAAATAAACCGAAATATAAATTTTAAATAAACCGTAAAATATTTTAATTTTTCAATTTTGTATTGATATTTTGTTAATTTAAAATGCTTATACAGATTGATCCGGCGAAAAATTCTGAGAGTTTATTTTATTTTATATATTTTTTTATTAAATTTGTTCAAACGAGTTAATTCGAAGTTAGTTCGTTTCTAAAGTTATTGTTATTATTATCTTGTGCGCATTCCTTTTAATTTGAATCTATGTTTCTTTTCCTTTTGTATAATTATATGTGTAGAGAGATTTACCCGTAGTGACTATGATCCGTAGCCGAGCGGGGAGTTGGCAGCTCGAATTTTGTATATCTCTGTGTATTTTAATACGATGATGCAATTAAAAGTAAATTTGAAAATAATATTTTTAAATGTGAACCTCAAAAATGTTTTGTAACCCTAGTTTAAAATTGAAAATTGTTGATTGTTTTAATGTCAAGAATCCTAGAGGCATTCCTTAGGATTACTGATAGCAGCATTTGAGCATATCTTAGATACTTTAGATATTTTATAGTGATAAAAATCAGCGGTAAAGGAAAAATAATGCAATGTGTACAGTATATTATACTATTATCTTATATAGCTAACTTTTCATTTCTTTTCTTCCATAATGCAGATGTTTTAAAAGGCATCTAAATTCGGGATACATTTTAAATTTTAAAAGAATCCAAAATTGACACCACATTATTACGCGACTTTTGACAATCATGTAGAGAGCGGTATTTTTTCCGATGTTCCTTCTTTTCTTATTACCTATCCTCCGTGTTCGATTTGTTCCATATTTCATCTCTTATTGCTTAAATGGAAAATGAAATTTTATTGCTTAAGTGAAAAACTATACATTTGCAGAATGTTTTAAATTTTGAAAATGCAGAATGATAAAGAAATACATATTTTATTGCGTATAATTTTTTTAAAATAAAATACAATATTTGTCCATTTTAAAATGTGTTCCAATTTCGTGTCCTGGTTTTTTTTTTTTTTTTTTGTATCAGGCAAAGACAGCCTTAAATAGAAATCTCTTTCGTGTTTTTATGAATAACTTATTCTGTTCCTTTTCAGAGCAGTGTATTCATGGGGAAATATTTTTTGGAGTACAAAAAGATAAATTACCATACTAAGTTTTGACTGTTCCACCTCACTCATAAATCAGCCCCTTCCTCCAAAATGCTTCCAGTGAAGCCATAACCCGCAAGACCAACCTTCTGTTTGTTTAAATCAGCAACAAAAAGCCAAACAAAGGCGTATTGTCGTTCGGAAGCATCTGAAGTGGCTGCTAACAAACCGATTTGCCGGAAAAGATGGTGGTAGCGATACGACAAGTGTCACGACGGCCATCGAGGGGAGAGGTTTTTCGACCTTGAAAATGCCCCAGGGGGTCTCCGCAAATAGAGCCTCATGGCAATGAATACGATAACACTGCTTTTACCTCCCCATCCAACCCCTGACATAAAGCTCCTCGCCGGATGAATTACGTCGCAGATTCCGCATAAACTAACCACCAGTGGATAGGACTGCTGCCTCGGTAATTGACTGCAGCCTCTGAAACCGGACCTATAGGTCTGACAGCTCTGAAGGAAGATATCTGCGGGATTTCTTGCCAGCATGTCACGTAACTGCTCTCGCTTGTAGAGGCCACTCACTGATTCCCCCGGCGTGGTTCACTGCCATGTCGAACAGTTGTAAAATGACTTGGACGTTCGCCAGAGTTGAAATTTAATTTATTTTTGATCTTCTCAGCAGGCGATGAATAGTTTCGAAGCTTGCATTTTTTTTTTTTTTTTTACCTTGCTGTTTCACTTTTCGGAACCATGCCTAAGACAGTACATTTTGGGCTTGTCAGTGTTCTTTCAAAATAAGACTCCAAATTACCTGAGCCATCTTTGGTCCCGTAGAGCAAAGGGCAAAGTGATAGCGTCTTATTTGTCAGGTTTTTTTTTTTCTTTTTGCTTTTATCGTCCAGGAGTTATAATGTGTTTGACATTAATTATATTTATAAAAAATGTGTTTTGTATTAAGTACCTCTAAAGGCATTTTAATAGCGCAAGACTAATGATGCAGAAAAAAAGATTGATAAAAAAAGAAGCAAATATGATTGATTATATTGTAACAATTATGATCTTCTTTGGGACATACTTTGTTGATAGGCATAGAAGATATATTAATCCAGACTGTTTTTATTTTGTGATATCAAAAGTAAGAAATTGCGCCTTGAGTACGAGGAAAATAATTGAATTTTCAGTGAAACTGGCATATTTTCAAATTAAAAAATTACTTTTTATTGCTCTTTAGTAGCATGCCATTATTAACTAGAAGTTAGTTTTTGATACAAAGGAATTTATCGCTGCATGATAGCGCTATTATGAAACATAGAAACTTTGTGCTTAGTACCTAGATTTAGCATTATGATTTCACGAAATAATCGAAGTTCCAATACTTATTTTCGGATGTTTTTCGTATTTAATTAATAAAATGGAGTTAGTTTTGTGCAGCCTTTCATTGAAGTTGGGCAACTAATCACAGTATTTGAGAGAAAAAAATAAATAAAATAATTTTCAATAAGTAGTCATTACTTGGTTAATTGTATCAGCTTGTGATGCGGAGAACATATCTTGCGAAACACAAAGAGAAAGATTTTGATTTAACTAAATAAACAATTTAAAAATAGTACCATGATAAAGCAAAGAATAAAAACTGTTGCTGTATATTTAAATGTATGGAGCAAAATCATTGTCACGTAAGAAATTAAATATACTTGGTTGGAAGTTATCCCCAACCGAATCAGTTAAAAATAATGCGTGTGATTTAAAATGTTTAAAATGAGCAGTGTTAAAAGCAAAACAATTGGTTAGGACGTGTCTCACGGTCAGTGGAGAAACACAATACACAATTACACATTAGGGAATTTTCTCCCAGTAATCAGTAATCAACCAATAGAATTAAATTATTGAAAGAAATTTTCTTCTCCTTATATAATACTTAGCATTCTATTGTCTATGTGAAATATGATAGTAAGAAACACAACTAGTTGGCACAGAGGGAGTTATTGTTGTTAAAGAATACTGTAGTTGTCAAAGACTTTTGAAAAATATTTTATCATAAGGATACAATTTTTAGAACAGTGTTTATAAATTATCTGGGCTTGATTGAATCAGATAACAAAGAAAAGAAACATACAAAAAAGAGAAAATCTACCGGAAACGAAACTTTATCTTATTTTAAAAAAATAAATAATATGCATTTAACAAATAAAACAATAAATCACAAAGCATTTGAGTTATTAAAGAGAAATTTTCTTAATTTTCAATTACACACAATAGTTTTTAGTGACTACAGTATGAAATGTGGTATTTTGAAAGAATTCCGTTTATGAATTTAGTGAGCGGGAAAATTATATTTAGTTCTTGATAATATCGATTAGAAAAGAGATCGAATCGACAATCTTAATTGGTTGGAATTTCTTTTTTTTTCTTATCAAATCCCAATTAGTTGTGTCTTTCATGATATCTGTAAAACCTTTCAACACTTTCGAGATCAATAGACACATGGCGCTCATGGCAATTCATTAAATATTATTGATTTAAGTCTCGCTCCGCATTTATTATTTCGATATGAGAATATAAAAGCAAATATTGCTTATGAAATAATCATGATAAAAATCTCGCGGCTCTCAAAAGCTTTATATTTCATGAAATTATTTCAGATTTCTAATTAACTTATAAAGTTCCATTAGAACTGACAACAAATGTACACGTTAAATCAAATATATTTAATTAAACAATTTTAGTGTTCAAAGAATTTGACGTATATTGTCTCACAAAATTCAGAAACTATTTTAAGAATATTATTATTGAGATAATAATGTATGAAGTCCAGAATTTTGCATGTTGAATTACAGAACGGTAAACAATGTTCAAACTTTACCTTTAAAAAGAATTTTAATAGCAGTTAAGGGACTCGAATCTCACCCTCTGCCTGTGCCACTGTAGTAACATTTTTATTGAAACGATAAGCGTCGTGAGGCACGCTACATTTTTACTTCGATTGCGATATGAGTCAAGTTGTAAACCATACGAATCCGATATCCCACTTTTCAAAGGTATTGCATCTAACTCAGAGTAATATGTTACACAGACACCCTAATCTTCTGAGTTACGTTGTCTAATCCACATAAGACTTAATTTTCAAGCCTGCTCAAGAACATTCACATTTAAGAGCCAACGCTACAGAAACGATAAAGCTTGAATACTAAAAACACGGAGCTGACATCAACTCTGACATCAATTCTTCAACCTGATAACGTGAGATATCTTTTTACCTAACCGACACTTTCAAAGTGTCACTTAACTTGGGCTCGTCACCCTTCGAGGTCAAGAGTTATCAGAATTTAGAGCGACATTGCTACTCTACGAAGCCATCTGTTCTGGAGGGGAAAAAACTCCGATGATTCTATTCAGATTCAGGAGCTTGATATTCTTGACTTTTCGGAGATAAAACTTAAAGAATTATAGAACTCTGTTTTCGAAAGAGAGATTCGTTCAGTAAATTAAAAGCTATTTTCTCCGCACTTGCACAGAAGAAAAAAAAAAAAAAAAAAAAAAAGAGGAAAGCACAAGTTTATAATAAACACAAATAAATATACAAGCTACAAAATTAAATTTTTTTGAGATACATATTTTCATTTGATATGAATGCATATTATAATTATTTTAACGATTGAGAGCAATCACTTAAAACTAAATTTTATGTTGTAACAAATTTTAAATTGTTTTGCTAAAAAATAAAAAAAAAATTGTAATATTTAAAACAATTTCAATCCAGTCTAAGATTTGAGCTAAAGTTTCAATGATTTATTTTAACAACAATGTTTAAATGTAAAAGAATGAAACATTTTTCTGTAAATTTTGTTTTGAAGTCCGGACTCTCCATATATAATTTGGTTTCAAAACAGAAAAGAAAGAGAGAGAAAAAAAAATGCTCTATAACACAATACACACACACTTATATAGTAGTAGTAGTAGTATGTAGAATTAAGATCTGTATGGAAAGCTACTGTGAGGATAGATCTTATAATTCAAGGCTACGGATAGATGAAAAGGATTTCATTTTAATTGTGGTATCCAAATAAACAAGCTTTCACATAACAATAATGTTAAATGGTCATGTTAAGTTGTAAATCAATGCTATGTTAATCAATGCTATTTTGCTTATTATTGAAACTCTATTGTGCAGCCACTTATTAAACACATTTTAATGCACAGAAATGCTGTCTATTAAACATGCCTTTGAGAAGAGTCACGAGAAGTTTTAAAAGCTTTTTTTTCTAGAAATGGATAGATAGATTGATTGTTTATTTACATGACACTGAGAAGCAACACGATGCCTCTTGACGATGGACCTCATAATTTTGAACCTCGATCGAGTGACGAAATACAACAGTCTAGCCGGCACCTCCCTCTCCAAACTTCCATTCCACTCCACAGGAGGACTTGATACTTCGACCAGATTTAACGTGCATCGTCCCCGCTACACAGCGGGTCTTTTGTGGCAGTAAAGCTCAAGCCTACTGCTCGAATGCTGGCCGCGAGTTCGCAGCCATGACTAGGTTACCGCGGCCCTTTTCCAGCAAAGAAGAATTATATATATATATATATATATATATATATATCAATATATTCTATTCCTCTAACAAGTTAGGTGATAATAATAATTTTATTTGGATTAAAAAAAGGACAAACAGCACTTCTGTACTTTTAAGAGATGGATATCCGCAGTATGTATAGATTGTGTGACGTTGAGATAAATAACATATATTGACATAACGATAAACCTGACAATGTTTCATGAATCGTACCGGTAATTTTCTAATAAAAAACGCATATTTTTTCTAAGGTGCTTTAATTTCCAATTAGAGAACCGTCTCTAGGCAATAAACATACAATTTATGGTAATTTAAAACACACACACACACACACACACACACACATATATATATATATATATATAATCCTCTCGGCGTATGTTACACTGTAGTCCAATTTTTAAATAAGCAGAAACAGTCCATTAGGGAAATAATCTTCTGCTAAAGTTTACATTTCTAACTTTTATTGAAGTTCATATCATTTAATGATACAAAAGCGCTGCAGTGGTAAGAAGGAAGAGAGAGAAAGAGAGAGCGTGGAAAATATTGCATCGGTTTTTATACCCGCTGAGACTCGGAAAATGTATCCACTTCAGCTAACTTCCTAGACCAACTACAGCAAAGTATGGATGTAAAAAAAGACCAGGTTTATCAAGGAGAATAGTCTTCTGCCATAAGGACTGTAAGCACCCCTACATGTGTGTCGTTGCATGCAAAAAATACAATGAATTCAGATACGAATTGTTACCCCATCCGCCTTATTCACCTAATATGGACCCATCAGACTTCATCTCTTCCCTAAGCTCAACATTTTCCTTGATGAACCGAGATTCTCCACAAAAGAAGAATTGATAGCAAGAGCTGACGAGTATTTCGCAAGCTTTGGGGAATCTAAGTTTCGAGATAAAATAAAAACATCGGAACATCCCAAGTGCATTAGTGAAAAGAGAGACTTCATTGAAAAATTAAAATAGTTTGAATGAGGTTAGCTATTATTTTGTATTTCATTTCGAAAACTTCTTCAATCACATGGTTAATAAACAAGAAATATGGTTGGACGTACTTTTTCAGATGCATATAAGGGGAAACAAGTTTAGCTTAAAGAGAGAGGGGAATCGTTTTAAACCTAATTTTTACTCTCGGATTTAAAGACAAGGCAATCTAATGCCGTAACCAGATTAAAATTACAATATCTGAAAAATTTTAGTCGCATTGTAGAAAACCGAAACTTAAATTATTTGACTGTTCATTTCCCCCCCCCTAGGGTTAAACAAAGTAACATCAATGGAAAGGAAACAATTTACACTATCAATTTAACTCCTTTTACAATAACTCTTTAAAATTAATAATAATCATAACAAAGATAAAAGCTTTAATAATATATGGATTATTACTTTGAAAATAGATGCTTGCATTATTTAAATATGTGCGTAAGTGATATAGCGCACTCAAAAAAATATGAACACTGTGTAAAAAATAATTCACATGTAAACTTTTACTACGCAAAGGCAATTGTACGTTGCAGAAATTGAAACTCGGGAGAGTACACTGTTGACATCTAAAGTAAACATTGAAAATGAATGAGCAATAAAATCTCAAAAAAAAAAAAATTGTCCGCACATTAGCTCGCAGCCCAGAAGGTAATCGCTATCACTTAGAATGCCTCTTATAATTGTAGATTAAGATAATTCGAATTAATTTCTCGATTTCTGAATAAATTTATCACGCGATTCCCTAGAAAACAAAGCTATCTGTTAAAGGAGACAGAATATCGTTTTTCTCTTTTTTCTTTTATTTCTTTCTAATACTTTTTTCTTTCCTCTTTTTTTTTTCGTGTCACTGAATGAGCCATCATTTAATACTGTGTTGATTATTATTTTAAAGAACGCAAGGAGAATGATAAAAAATCATTTAATGATATATTACCTCTAAGCGAACACGAGTTTGTCACACTATAAAAAATTATCTATTTTTTCCCCTCTGGAGAAGTGTGAAATCTCTCGTCAAGTTCAAGATGTTGCGTCTATTCACATTTCAACGGCTTCTATTTCTAATTATCTGAGAAAACTCTTGAATTACATTCATTTATCAAGAATGTCTTAGCCAAACACGACAGATCTTAATATAGACACTAATCTGTAAAATTATATCTAGAAATACTCAGAAAGAAATGACATGGTGAATATATGAAACTTTATATGACATATCTTTTAGAATTTAAGTTGTCAGAATCATCAGAATAGAAACACAAAACCACATAAATTTTCTTAATTCTTACAATGAAGTCTTTGAATTTTATTGTAACATCAAATAATTTTTTTTTATCTTATTTATTGAAAAATATGTCTAAGAGTGAGGTCATGCTCACACGAATGTATCAGTGCGAATAGAAGAATTGTACAAGAGCAATTGTTTATATGGAATTCAAAGATTACCCTGTGGCGAATCGTTATTTTTAACTATTTCCATCCACCACATAATATCAGAACTTAATATCTGAGCCCATGTATATTTACTAAAATAAAATAATCAAGATAATCTTCAAAGCATTATTTATTTATGTTCTCAAAAGGAAATGTTCTCTACTAGTTCAATGACCCTCATGGTGGTTACAACAAGTTCGACTAAAATATGAAATACAAGTAGCTATTGAGTAACGAGACTGAGGCTGGTGCAGAAGAGGTAAGCATGCGCCAAACGTCAGTGACCGGCACTGGTTTAGAGGGAAGCCAATTCAAAATGCAGTGCCTCCCACTTCTGTGAATATAAATCCGCATACCCGTAGCCTTCGTTCGCATTAGAGAAAATTATTTTATTTTCTTGTTTCGCCGGAAAATAATAAGTGTATCAATAGAGCAACGAACTGCTGTGAAATTTCACATGAAACTTGGAAAAACCGCTGCTGAAACTTATAATTTATTGAAAGAAATGTATGGCAATGAATGTTTATCGCGTGCAGGTGTTTTTGAATGTTTTAAGCTTTTTCAAGATGACCCAGAAGACATTGAAGATGATTCCTACCCAGATCGCCCTTCCACGTCGAAAACGGATGACAATATAGAAAAATGGGAAATCTGGTTCGATTTGAAAGTTGGTTAAGTGTTCATGCGATGGTTGAGACTGTAGAAATTGTCAAAGAATCCGTAAAGCAAATTTTACATAAGAATTTTAAAATGCAAAAAGTGTGCGCTCAAATGGTGCTTAAAATTCTCACGTTTGAAAAACAAGAAACTTGCGAAAATGTTTATACAGACACTTTAAATGCCATTAAAAATGACCCAAACTTATTGGAAAGGATAATAACGTGTGACGAATCGTGGTTGTTTTTACTTACGACCCTGAAACGAAGCGCCAATACATGCACTGGAAGAGCCTATCTTCACCGAGAGCCAAAAAAGCTCGAATGAGCAAATGAAAATTAAAAGCAATGATGATTGTTTTTTTCCCTAGGTTCATGGGATTGTGTACTTACACTGGGTTTTTGAAGGTCAAACTATTAATCAACAATACCACCTCCAAATTCTTGCCGAACTCCGTGAAAGAATAAAGAAAAAACAACCCTAATTGTGGAAAGACGAGACATTCCGAATTCTGTGTCAAGAGGTTTCTAGCCAAGTACAGCATCTCGGTGTTAGACCATCCACCTTATTCGCTGGATCTTGAGCCATGCGACTTCTGTCTGTTTCCTAAGGTGAAATCTACATTAAAAGGAACAAGACTTGAGTCAACTGAA
Source organism: Nephila pilipes (assembly GCA_019974015.1). Lineage (NCBI taxonomy): Eukaryota > Metazoa > Arthropoda > Arachnida > Araneae > Nephilidae > Nephila > Nephila pilipes. The sequence continues at coordinate 684,323 of BMAW01020302.1, forward strand.
GTTGTGAAAGAGAAAGCGACACATTTCTTGAAGGAACTGACAGGTGAAGACTTCTATCACTATATCGAATAATGGAATATTCGCATGGAGCGTTGCAAGGTTAGAGGAGGGGTATGTATTGAAGGTGACAATAAGTAAATGTGTATGAAACCAAAATAAAAAGCTTTACAGCGTCAATCTCGTCATTTAATAGCCACACCTCGTATCAAGCTTACTCGGATACTTGGTTCCGAGATGACGATTTAATCCAAAAGAAAGGCAGCTTCAACCAAGCAGCTTCATATCATTATTCTCGAAAAATCAGTTTCTTTACACACAATCAGTGTACAATTAAATTTATCCTCACTGATACTACTTGTCTACCCTCATATTCAATTCTTCGTCGCTTTTACAATAACTTCCTTACAACTATTCACGACACTTCTCACATTTATCTTATTTACATAGCCACGTTTCATTTGGCTGGAAATGATTTGGAAATTTAAATATAAAATCAGAAAATATACCAAGATGTTATCTAAGGGAAGGTTCGCGAATAACTCACGTTACAACTCTTATGTCCGAGTTTTCAAGGCTTGAAGACAGGTTCCGAAATAACTGCTTAACAATAACAAACAAACAAACAAAAAAAGCGCTTTAATTAAAAAAAAAAAAAAAAAAAGAATTTTTCTTGCATTAGCATATGAACAATAAATAACTGGGCTGCTTTCTAATTTAACCCGCCTATCCTGAATGGATGTAATGAACCCATTTCTATTATTTATTTTGTGATGGATCCTATGGGTTTTAATTATGGCTTTTTAATTCTTAAGTATTCCTCAAATAGATAAGTTTGTTCAGTTAATAACTTTTTTTTAGACTTGTAGAATTGTTTTTTTTTTTAAATTTGTATTCTTTATTAAAAAAAAAAAAGAAGCAAAAAGACACCTTACATGACTGGAGCTAATCGACTCATATCACTAGTTTAAGTTAAAATAAATATAAATAAATTTCATCTTTTTAGATGGTCTGCATGTAGAATAATGATGGATAGATGGTACCATGATACTGATATATTCACGTATTGTCCCCTTTTTTTTTATGTGTTTATCCATTTCATTTTGCATTATGGCAACTAGTAAGCTTAGTCTTACTACAGAAGATATCAGAAATTTTTGCAAGAGTTCAATCTAATGAAGTAAGTGATAATGATTCGAATGAAAGAAATGAAACTGATCACTTGTTCTTTGAAGAAAATAATGAAAAGACAGATGATTCCAATAGAGGAGAAACCGTGCAATCACCATTTTCCTTCGTTAGTCATAATAAAACTGAAAGTTGTAAACCCCTTCCATCTATACATTAAAAAAAGGTTTATATTAGCTCTTGGTTTAAATTTATTATTTGATATTTATCTCTATTTATTCTTATTTATTTTCCCATACTTGATATTATCTCATTTCTATTCTTCCTTTACAACTAAAATTATTAGGATGAAAAGATTTATCCCAGTAACAATAAAAGAGAATTTGGAAATCGAAGCAGGTAAAATACTTGAATAGTTATATTGTAACACCTTAAAGAGGAAAGTACAAAGAATCGAAAGAAAGATGGAGAGGAAAGAGTTGAGAGAAATGACAAAAGAGAGATAGAAAAACGCAAACGAGGTATGCCTAATGCTTAACTTTTCTTTGCCAAAAGTACATAAATGTGTGCAGTAAATCTTGTTTGCCACAAAAAATATCAAGAATAATGGAAGAAAACCCATAGTAAACTTGTAATTAAATAAAAAGTACTTCTTTTTTAAATCATCAATAATGTTTATATAAACCAGAGATTGGACGTAAGGGAGGGAAGCCCGAAAAAAGGCAGAGAAAAGTTATAAAATAAGTAGTCTCCATTTATGAGAACAAAAACATAGGAAATAAAGTTATGTAAAAATATTTGTTATGATCTAGAATAAATATAAGCCACATTGAGATCTATTGAACTAAACAGACAAAACGTAACCTTTTTCATACGGTAGAAAGGTTTAAAAAAACTATTAAACATAGCAAATCCTTTTTTGCCCGTAAATGAGAAGATGTTTACACTACACGCAGGGTAAAATATATCTTCGTTATATTAGAAAGAAAATTATATGGTTCTTTTCTACCCATTTCTAGAAAACCACATTGTAAAAATGCATTAATTTTTAGTCATCATTAAAAGCTTATTTCGCTGCAACATAACTCAATCGTGTAATTTTGCACTGTGCATGCTCCGCCCACATCTCTTTAAGCAAGATTGAATCCCATTTGATCAGCCATTGGAGCTATTCCTTTTCGTACTCTGATAACCAACCAGGAAACGTCCTTTCGCAGCGGCAATATTCTGCAAGTGCACTCCGGCATGCAAGATCAGTTCCCTAATCTTCCAACGCCGACAGCCAATAGAAATCCTCCCGTTCAAAACTAGTATCTTCCTCTTATAGCTTATTTTAAACTTCATTCTCTGCCACTCGTCATTCAACACTCAGGACTCGAGCTTGAGGTCCGCTCCATGGCCCAGGTATTTGTTGAATTTAACGTTCGAGTGATACGTTCAAAAGGTTCAACAAAAAAAAAGTTTGAGAGCTACGCTGGCTTAAGCATGATTTAGTATGTACAGCATAAATTCATCAAGAGTGGCTATATAATGCATTATTACAGTATGTACTGGAAACGGGATTTAAGAACAATGCACTTATGGCTTTTGTTACAATAACTGAAATATGCTTAAGAAATTATAAATGAGTTATAATAACAGTTTTAATATTTCTTACATCCATTTAAATTAATGAAGATCAATGCAACTTTTTTTCTTTCTATAATTATATTCCATAAAAACTGTCTAGGCATAATCATTCCATGGCGATAGAGATAAATAAAATTTATTTTCTTATTTAAGTCGAGACATAATTTCAGCTGAAAAAATCCACTGCAAAAAGTCTCTCATTTAATAATATTATACAATTTATTTTATTTCTCATTTTTGATGAATATATTTAATATTTTTTTTTTTTTTTTTTTTATTTGAGTTCTTAAATTCTGAAAGACGCATCTTTGTAAATGTTAATTTTTCCAAACATTTTTTAAGCTGTACCATCAAAACAAGTCTCAAAACTGTTTACAAGTTTTTTTTTTTTTTTTTCCTCTTCTAAAACTTAGAACATTCATCAATATAAAAGCGAAAGCTGAAATAAGTAACAAAGAAATAGCAAAACACATCTGAATTTTGAGAAAACATTATGAGATGAGTTAACAAAATTAATGAAAAAGAACCAACTCATATGGTAAATTATCCTATATTGATAATATTAAAATACGAAGGATGAAAAAAGAACTTAATCCGCGTATGACTTTGAACAACTCTTACAGCAAAACTTGAGACTGTAACCCTAGACTCTGATTCCTATTTCTTACAGAATACATTACAGTTCAAAAAATCTTGTCATTGATAAGAAGTTTGATCAATTGTTTATCGTAATTCTTCTCTTTTTTTTTTTTTTTTTTTTTGTTTTATACTAATTTAGAATACAGGAGAATATACAGTTGTATCTGAAATTGATATTACAATAATTTTAATTGTAATGGTTTTGATATATCCCTAATTTGTCGGCCACAAGTAGCTTTCCAAGTTGTCGAATGTGATATTCTAATAGCTTAGAATTTTGATCCCACTAAATCCCTTTTATTCACTAATAAATTTTGCTCATTTTTTTAATTCTTTATTAAATAACATTTCTTGAATCTTACAGGCAATTAAAACTTCAATATGTCAATCAGTATCTATTGTATGTGCTTTTAATAAGCGCGGTCTATTAAGAAACCTCTGCTCGCGTTAGAATTAAGCTATGGACGTCTCTATCAGATGGACAAATAACATAAATGGAAAATGAATCTTTATATAGATAGTGTGTCTCCTGTAGAGCTTTTGACCAATATACAACGAATAATCATGTTACTTGTATAAAATTAAAGGAAAAACATATCAAAATAAAACCTTAATGATATTTACTGGGTTAAAGCACATCAATATATATGAATGAAACTTCAGCTTTGTTTGCCGAAATGGCAATTGTCTGTGAAAATGACGTGGAAATTATTGCCTCACATTCCTTCTTGAAGTAAATATTTCAAGATAATTGGAATACATACTAAAATAACTCTGGCACAGGAATTCTTACCAACAATTAAAATATCAAATATCTGCTCATTAACAAATACCTTACATATTTCTAGACTAAAGACGGACTTTTCTTATAATACTTAAATAGATTTAGAATTAAAACCACCTGTCCTTGTGGAGCTGTCAGTGATTCAACTAAGTCTTTGATAATCCCTATTCCATGGACTTACAAAAATTCAGTATTAACAACGAAAAATAATGCAATTAAAATCTAATTAATTATAGAAGCTCTATGCACAAGTTCACAGAATCGATCAAAATTGTATGGAGGATATCTGATGGTATTCAGTGATTATAACTTATCTTATATGAGTCCAGGAAGGTTTCATTCGACTGATTAAAATTAATTTAATGGAGGACAATCTCTCTATTTTGGTAATCTCCCTAAGGTGCATGTAGACAATTCGAAAGATGACAAGCATTATTAATGTGGCATTACTTTTATTCCATCACTTGATCAGTTACATCCACTCTCTACCAAATTATAGAGAGCGTACTTTAACCTTACTATTTTATTCTTTTATTATAAGTTCTTTTTTTATGTTTTGTTATTGCATCAGGTTTGATTAGATTTAACTTTTTATTGCTAGTTATAAACTTTCTATTTCAATTTAAAAGATTTATCTTAACTATACACATATCCAACAATAACATGAGGTATGTACGATTTTGAAAATGAAAATTCAACAATATAGAATTATACCAATCTATTGTAATAATTTAAATTGGATTAAAATGTGCTTTTGGTATTATAGTTATATTCCTCCAATGTGTGAAAAAAGGTCAGTCCCGTTGAGCATACTTTTTAAAAATAATTTTTTTAAGAATGAGAAACAGATCAACATAATTTTCCTTTTTTTTTCCCTGAGGAGAACGATTAAGCTTCGAGAGAGACCGATTGCGTGTAATACAGGGAGATACTTCATGTTAAATTGAAGTGAGACTCTCTAAGTCCTCACGTGGTGTGTTGTGAAATTTAAGAGAGAAAGGTACCAGCTCAGGTGCAGTCTACATCACTGGACAGTGGCTCAAAATCAGAAAGTCTGTCGTCAATTGCTCTCGTGTAGCTTCTTGTACGACGTTAATTCAAATTAATGAATGAGCATAGTTGAAAAGTATATATATTATAGGTAAACCGGTAAGTCCTGTCCTATGATGTCATTCTAAGTCTAATTACGTATACACGCTTTCATTTAAGACACATATGGCTGTCTCTCTTTGTCATTACATTTATACGCATGCGCTCTTCTAAATTAACTGAAATGAAAGTGCTTTACGTCATTATTAAGTGAGAAGCGATTGTATGAACATGGCTACCATTCAAGTTCATTTACGACACTATAATTTGTACGAATTCCAACAAGAAATAAATGCTACAGATGCGTATCGAAATTTAGTAAAAGTTTTTGGTGCAAGATATGGCTCGAAAAATTTTAAACAGGCTATTTCGATCTTTATCATAAGTGTAATTCTGGGCATTCATCATTGATCGACGTAGATACGACCATAACAGAGTAAGATCCGCTTTTGATAACATTGGGTATTGCGGAAAAACTTAACTCGGCTCCACAAACCGTTTCGGATCATATCCGGAAACTAGGGGGCCTCATGGGTTACTGGAGAAAAATCTGCTTAATCAAGTCGTCACGTGCACATCCCCGCTTGCTCGAACTGGAAACGAACTAATTGTGGACCGAATGATAACTGGAGATGAAAAATGGATTACCTACGAAAAAGAACAGAATGTGAGCCCGGACAATCTACCTTTCCACCTCTACATCGAGCTTGAGTATGAATATATGCTGCGTATTTGGTGGGACGTTCAAGGACCAATACATTACGAGCTTTTGAAACCTAACGAAAAGCTCAATTCGGAGAGATACTGTCAGCAAAAAGACGTTTTAAAAAAAGTACTCAAAGAAAAGAAGTCGGTGATGTTCAATAGGAAGTACTTCATGATAATGCCAGACCACATGTTGCTTTGGCAACTCGTCAGAAAATCGCACAGCTAGGCTGAGAAATTCTGTTGCATCCACCATACTCCTCAAATGTACACCCTCGTATAACCACCTGTTTCTTTTACTAAAAAAACTTTCTGAAAAACAAAAAAAGGAGAAGTTCAAAAATGAAGCAGGTGTCTACCAAGTACTACTTGAGTTCTTCGCCTCTAAAAACAAAACATTTTTCAAAAATGGTTCTTATAAATTATCATCATGCTATCAAGAGGTCATAAGTATCAAAGGAAATTATATTGTGTAATGAATATGTTAATAAATGTCTGAAAAAATATATTATTTTCTTTCACTTCACAAACGGACAGAACTTTCCGGTAGACATAATAATATTGTATTATATAATAAAAGATTAAAACAGATGTTTATTTTGTGTTATACTTATGAAAATATTTTTTTTTCCTTAAGAAACATGCTATAAATAACGGCCGAAGGTCAGTTGTTGCATATCATTTTTTTAATAATTACAAATAACTTCCGCTTTAGTGACATGTAGATAATGCAATGACCTATGAAATCAGAAGCTTGTAAGATAAGTCGCACAATATTTCAAAATACAGAGAAAATAGCTCATCTCAAAAATCAGCAAAATTATAGGTTTCTCATAATAAAGACATCTAATTTTGTCTTCCTTTTAAGTTATTTAACAATCTAATTCCTTAAAAATAGAATAATGAATTTCTAAGTTTGGAATTTGTCGGACATCAAGGGAAAAGTTCTTTTTTCCCCTCATCAATAGATTATTGTTAAGATTTCGAAGTCTGTTACGATGGAGCAACATTCAGCTGTAGTGTACAGTGGCGGTGATTGGGAGGAGGCATCCCCTTCCCTTACTTTTTGGGAAAAGATTAATTATTTAACATGTCAATTGAAAAGTCCCCGGCCTGACACAGAGATGGCGCTACTAGAATTAAATCCATATGTTTTTTAGTTAGCCCTAACCCTCAAAAAATGCGTGTATAAATTTGACAGCTGTCGGATCATTAGTTTGTGAATTATAGCATTTTGGGTGAAGCAACTTTTGTTATTGTGAAAAAAATGGATAAAAAGGAATTTCGCGTGTTGATAAAATATTGCTTTTTGAAGGGAAAAAATACAGTTGAAGCAAAAACTTGGCTTGATGCCGAGTTTCCAGACACTGCCCCAGGAAAATCAACCATCAAGGATTGGTATGCTAAGTTTAGATGTGGTGAAATGAAAATGAAGACGGTGGACGCCCAAAAGAGGTTGTTACCGACGGAAACATTAAAAAAATCAACAAAATGATTTTGAATGACCTTAAATTGAAATTCAATGAAATAGCAGACACTATAAAGATATCGACTGAACGTGTACATCATATCATTCACGAATATTTGAGTATGAGAAAGCTCTGTGCAAAGTGGATGCCGCGAGAGCTCACTTTTGACCCAAAACAACGACGAGTTGATGATTCGGAGCAGTGTTTGAAGATGATCAAGCGTAATAAACCCGAGTATTTGCGTCGATATGTGACAATGGATGAAACATGGCTCCATCATTACACTCCGAAGTCCAATCGACAGTCATCCGAGTGGACTGCACGCGATGAACCCGCTCCAAAGCGTGGGAAAACGCAACAGTCGGCTGGCAAGGTTATGGCGTCTGTATTTTGGGATGCGCATGGAATAATTTTCATTGACTCCCTTGAAAAAGGAAGGACCATCAACAGCGACTATTACATAGCGTTATTGGACCGTTTGAAGGACGAAATCGCCGAAAAACGGCCGCATTTGAAGAAAAAGAAAGTGCTGCTTCACCAAGACAATGCACCGTGTCACAAGTCAGTGAATACGATGGCAAAAATCCATGCATTGGGCTTCGAATGGCTTCCTCATCCACCGTATTCTCCAGATCTGGCCCCCAGCGACTATTTCCTTTTCTCAGATCTCAAAAGAATGCTCGCTGGGAAGAAATTTTCGTCGAATGAAGAGGTGATCGCCGAAACTGAGGCCTATTTTGAAGCAAAGGGCAAATCGTACTACAAAAATGGTATCGAAAAGTTGGAGGGTCGCTATAATCAGTGTAACCCCTTGAAGGGAATTATGTTAAAAAAAAAACTAATTTTGCCAAAAAAATGTGTTTTACTATGGTAGGCCGGGGACTTTTCAACTGACCTGTTGTTATATTTAAACCTCTTAAAACTAAATATAAACAAACTACTTATACAAACCCTGTCGTCATAAGTCTCTTAATTATCTTTATTTGGATTTATTTTATTATTAAAAAATTTATCTATAGCTGAAATATGCGCAAAATGCAATGCTATGCATCATGGCACATTTGTTAAACTCGTGCATCGCAGTTAACCGTTTCGTAAAACACCACAGCAAATATTGGAGATTCACTCAGCAGGTGTAGTGTGTGCTGTGTGGGAGGTAGTCTAAACGCCCCATTTTGTTTCCATGGACCCTTTTGCAGTAAAATGAAGTTCAAGGATCCCATTAGAGATCGACTTCCTTTTTGAAGTAACCTTTCTTTTTTACATGAGTGTAATGCAAGTATAAAATAAAACAACGATATAAATCAATTATTTAATGCAGAAAACAAGAAACAAAAAAATACCAAAGACAAAAAAAAATTATAACATAAAAAAATGTTTTTTTCAAGTACCGAAACATTAAATATAAATTATTATTCTTAATTATCATAATACATGAATGCATGCATTCTGTAGGAAATTTAGTAAAATTTTATCGTTTAAAAACATGTTTGAAGAAATTTGATTGTTGCTTATCTTGAATAAGAATTTTAAGACGTGGTTTGTTGTAATGGGAGATAAAACTAATTCTGTTAAAATATACAGTAAGCTTTAACAAGAAAGTATATTGAAGTTAATTAATTAACCATCGTTAGAGATATTGCAAAATAACGAATATATTTTTTCTTATACATATTTAGGAGAATCCATGTAATTCATAAACCAAAGTTCAAGCACAAAAAAAATTTATAAGAAAAATACTTGCTAGCACCAGTTTAAATTTCTGCCTATAAAATGCAAAAAAAAATATCTAAATAAATGGATTAGGAAATTGTTATTCAGTACCTGTGGCTTTAATAATAATACAATTAACAGTGTTTTTATTACCCTTCTAATGAAAAAACAACAGTCGATTTTTAATATCTCCAGCGTTAAATTTGGCATAATGTGATTCATTAGCCATACAATTAAATGTAAATGGCCGGTTTATGATTTATCTGCCTTAGGAATGCACATTTTCATAAAATAAAATCTATTATTAGCTAAATATACTAAAGAATGTTCACAACTGAATCGAGTCGAACGGAAAAACTACAGATGGTGAAAATTATAGACAGTAATTGCAAGTACCGTTGCGAAATTCCGTTTTCTTGCCTATGAAGGCGCTTAATAGTAATTGGATGGCCTATTATACAGTGTGCGAATTTTACGCTTGATAAAGCTTTTCACTTAGAAGCTTCCTTTTCTTTTCATCATTACCAATAGAAACGGAAAAAGCAGCAAAGTTTCTTTAAGTGACATTTTTATTATCTAGGATTGAGAAAAAAAAATTTCGAATTGACATATTAACTATGAGCAGTACGAGCTGCATAAATAAAACGGAAGGAAAAGAACTAACAACTGTAAAATATGACAAATGATTTTAAATAAATACTGACTTCCTCTTTAACTTGCGAAAAGTCTTTTTACAGCACAATTCTCAAAGGAAGATAATGTACCAAAATGATAGTAAATTTCAACAGTATTTTAACCTAGAATTGCTTACAATATTTCCATATAAGCAGCTCTGAATAACGATATTATAATTGAAGGAACCTTTCCATCTTTACGCATATCTATGAGTTCCTCAACAGTTATTTTTTAAAGAAGCTTTTCTTTGGCAAACATTATAATTAAAAATTTAAAAAAAAGTAAACTTCGAATGAAAACCAACTAACTCCTCACAAAAAAAAGGAAACACCTTCACTTATTGGTAAATCTAATACTCGATTACAGGTAACGACGATCTTGTTTGCATTTACGACCGTCTTTACTAAATAAAAGGACTTACTTAGCTGAGAAAAATATTCATTGGCGCATAAAGAGATAACATTTAAAAGAATTTTTATTATTTTCCTGTGTATAGAGGTTAAGATTGGATTGGCAAGATTGGCAGAATCGCGGCCTGGTGGCTGACAAATTGGGAGCTATGGACTCCCTTCAAACAAAGAATCTCGAGTGAAATCATAAGATTTGCTGCCTGTTGGTATTCAACTGAGTTTCAAAGACATATGTGACTGCAAACAAGTTAAGAGAATGAAGTACAAACTAGTTTCTGCCTTGTCACTTGACTGTGGTTAAAAAATACGAGATCTATAGCTATTGCAGTATTTCTCAACAGGTACGTGTTAGTGGTGGCGATTAAGGAGAGAAGCAACAGGCAGCTGCCTTCCCCCACTTTCTTTAGAATTGGCATTCCATTTCAGTCACCCAGGACTACGAATCATAAGTATAATATTTGCATTAAGCCTTGTTGCCTTATCACCAAATTATCTTTCCTTTGATTTCTTTAATTATTAAAACATTTATTTAACGGAACTATGTACAAAATGCAATGCTATGCATCACAGCACGGCTGTTAGAGCCCTACGTTGCAGTTAACCATTTTGTAAAGTACCACAACACTCACTTATTGAATTATGGAAAATCTTCATTTTTTTTGGCAATTATTTTAAACAAACTTTTGGGTTTTTTTAATGAAATTATCAGTTGTCATTTTTGATTTCTTGAAATACTTTTATCTAATTGTAATATAAGCGTAATATTTATCCTTTGATAAAAGCTATATTGTACAGTATTAATCAAAATTTAAACAAAAAAAAAATTACACTCTAATATTAAAATAAAGCGCAGAAAAGTTAGAAAAAAACTGCCGATTTTTACTTATCTGTCCAAATTCGCTCAGAATGTGAACATCAATAACTTATCATTTTGTAGCTAAATTTTATATTAACGCGTGTGTGTCTATCCCGCTAATACTCCCCAAACCCCTTGTAATTTATTGTTGTTAATATAATTGCTCTCCCCTCCTCCTCCTCCTCCCCTTCTAGTTCTCAATTCATGTTATTGGTACGTGTATCTCCGAATATAGGCGCAGGCCTTTCAAGAAATATGTGAGCAACTCAGAAAAAAAAACAATATTCAAAAACAAACCCACGTATATGATTAATTATAAATTCCGACTTCTTAATAATGTGTAAATTAATGACAGATCATCAAATATCACTTTTCTTCAATTCATTCTACTTTGCTAAGAACCCACTAATATTAAATAAAAAAGGACCAAATCTTTATATTTTAACTTAGAGAAACAACGTGAAAGAATAACTATACAAACGATTCAAAGTTTCATTGTACATTAAAAAAAAAACAAAAAAAAAAAAAAAACACGCTGCAAAAAGTTTTGAAATACTGAAATTATAGTTTCCTCTCTATAAGTACTAAGAATTTTAAAGGTATACAGACTGATTAAAAATATATTAAATACTTTATAATAAATGTCCTATGTTGATAATTTAGACCACAAAATATTATAATAATGGTTTATAAAGAAAGAATAAAAAAAAAAACTCCATGCATACATTCTGAAATTTACTATAAAGGTATGCTATCATTAATAAAGTCAGAGTATTTTTATAAAGTTAAAAAACTGAAGATGAAAAAATTGTATATATTGATTTAAAAAAAATTTTTTTTTCTTTTCTTTTTTTAACTAAAAGCATTGCTATGTGCAGATCATTAATAGGATTCAAGAAAGTCATTCAAACATAACACAGAGCTTAATACTTTCAAGTTGATATAATAATTTAAGAAACTTAATATAAGCAAGGTTTTAGGATAAAAACAATAATTATTTTTAGAAACTACATCACGTCTTCTTAGAGAACAATTTTGGATCTCTCTGTTTTTTAAGAATTTCACACACAAGCAAAACCCCTATTTCGTCCTAACTTTTTACAGATTTAGTTCCCTTGTTTTTGAGGGGAAAAAATTCATTGTAATATTAAAAACCTAATACTTCCATATTTTGGGGGAAAACCTATTTTAATTTACACTAATTATTTAAAAATGTGTCAGTATAAAGCAGTAGTTATGTGAGATTAAAGTATTGTAATCTCAACATAGAAACAATGCATATCTCTTTAAAAAACTTTTTGTTCTGTTATCCTTAAAAGAATGAAATTCGCGTTATAATAAACTAACATTACATTATACTAAACTGAATTCTGGTAGATTTTTAAGTTTTTTGTTTTTGAAATCTAATATGTTTATGGAAAAGTGATTCCAGCTAAACTTTTTTAAAAAACAACGCATTTTATATGCATCACATTTGAAAATTTTTTATTGCAAAAGTTAATTAGAGATTTAATCCTTTTATACAGCAAGAATAAGAAAAAAATTGTTTCATCCATAGAAATCGTGTCTCTCAAAATTTTTCTCATGTAAGTTTATTTACATTTTCTAATATGAATCTTAAAAATAAAATATTGTGAAAGAAATAATGAAATTCTGTGTTGAATTTAACAACTCTGCAAGAGAGCGTAAACTTAAGGCAGGTATCTAAATCCGAAATTGATGGAGCTAAATAAAAAAATCTTGTATCCTTTCTCCACTTCATGAAGAACAACTTTCTCGATTGCGTTCTCAGGTATCGTAAAATTAAGTTTCAAGTCGTAAATGGCAATCGTATATTTCATTTGATCTCAACGGCACGACTGCGTCGTAAAAAATGAAAATATAATGCTAAAAATATTAACGTAGCTCGTGTTTTTTCTTTCTTTTTTTCGGGGAGCTTAATTCCATTACAATTAACATACAAAATGGGAAAAATTCCCTTAGATGCTTCTGAAGGAAAACGAAGCCGTCTCATGCAACGCAATTTTCGGTTTAAAGGCCCAAGCTAATTAAGTCTCGTCTAGGTTATTTAGAACAAACTTAAGGCCTCTTAACTTTGGGAAATTCTCTTGTTGTACACAGTTTCCTGAACAACTCACTCAACCTGTTTTAATTGAGGTGCATAACTACTATGACATGTTCTTTGTGGGTTTTATACACGCAAGCCGTTGACTGCGACATTTTTTTGAAGCAGTTTAACACGCAAACTTTATTGTATAGCTTGTGCATGACTCAACACTGTTTTCAGCCTTATTTAAAGTGACATGTTACTCATTTGGAAGAAACCAAATGAGTCCATCTGAAGCGGATCGTTGGCATATTGTACATGTTATGCTCCTTTTCAGAAAGGTTTTTTTTAACATGGAGGTATTTTATCAAATTTTTTTTAAAAAAATTCGATATCAGAGTTTTGATAACCTCATTCAAAAAAAAGCTAAGAGCTTTTAGTAGTAAATGCAACTCATTTTGAGGCCTGTTTAGCATATTGCACATATTAATCTCGTTTAAAAAGGTTTTCTTTTTTTATCGCTGAAGTATCCTTCCAAAAAATCTTGAAATTGCAAAAAAAAAAAAAAAAAAAAGAAAAAGAAAAAAAAAAGAAATTGAGATTTCCGATAATCTTATTCGAAAGAAAGCTATGATCTATAGATCGTTAAATACTAATCATTCTGAGACATAGTTGGCGAATTGTACTTGTCATGCTCCTTTTCAGAAAGCATTTTTGTATCATGGAGGGATCTTATTTGAAATTCTTAAAATTGCAAAGTAAAAAAAATAAAATAAAAGTTTTTGATATCAGAATTCTGCTATTCTCATTCCGAATAACGCTATGAGTTATTGAAAATATATTCGAAAATAATTTCGTGTAATTCCTGCGTATGAGCTTTGAGAGAAGATAATTACGTAAAATGCCCAAAAATAATATGAAAAATCTAGAAGAGTAAAGGACGAATTAATATCATCTCTATAAAACAGTATTAACGCTAGATCTAAAGAAAAATTCTGAATTGATTCTTCTTAACAAGTTGAAAGAAAATTTCAAAAGGTAAAATTCTTTAATAGCAGTTTATCATTTAGTACAGAAATTTAATCATTTATTTAAAACACGTACAAACTAGAAAAGAAATCTCTTAAATCTGTTGAAGCCAAACTCTACAAAAATTCATAGTAAGAAAAGTTGTTAATGTTCCTTTCTTCCGTAATTGATGATAATCTTGTAGATTTCAAATTATGGAATAAGGCTTAGAATATTTTCTAATTATTCTCTATGAAGAAATCTAAATTAATTCTTAAAGTACAATTGTTCAGATGGTTTATTCCCTCTTTGTAATTTGTAAAAAAGATTAAAAGTTCAATATGGAAACAAAAAGAAAAGAAAACTGAATTATGTATATTATTTTTTAAACCGTAAGATTTTGATCTATTCTATAACCAGCTTTTTTTTTTTAACAATTCTGATTAATAATATGCACAAGTAGAGACTTTAAGAATAAAATAGGACTTCCACCATTTCAAAATGATTTGCCAATTTATAAATTTTAATTGGATTACGGACACAGAAACGGGAAGAGTGGTTTTAAATTTGTTTCCTTTTTCTCCTGAAAAATAGTATTTTGATATATGTCGATTTATTTTCCTCCTTTTTTATAGAGCTATGGAAAAGAAACGCAATGTAAGGTATGAAGAGAGAAATGCGATTCTACACGAGCTACTGAGAAATTTTATAAATAAAATACCTAAACACAAGATACTACAAATATAGCAGTTAATGGTAAAAAAATATATGTCGGGCAATACTGAAGATGATGCCATGGTAACGCCAGGAGACCTATAGATGAATTGAACATCCGATTGCGTTGTCAACCTCCCAATAACCTTGGCATTAACATCTTGGATTTGGATTCTTTTAATGCCATACAAGCATTACAACACCAAATTATGTCTACCAAAATACATCAACATATTCAAGTTGTTTGTATTGCATTCAATGCGTTAAGTATCGAAACATTAAATGATGATTGCAGCAGGACATGGAAAGCACTATGCAAGTAAATTGGCGGGGTAAATACATAAAATTATAAGCTATCACGCACAAAAATGGCACAGTGTTTGAATTTTAAAACACGCTCCTGTAATTCATTACTTGTGCCAGAAAATCCACGAATGCGGCCCATGGCGCAATAAATAATTTTTAAAATTAAACAACGCGTAATTTATAGAATAAAAGTTAAATAAAGACTTATTACATTCATATCATTTTATCTTACTTAATAAATTATACTTAACCCCTGAAATTAAGAGACAGAGAAGGAAAGCGTTTTTAAAAATGGAACAATCTTTTCGATACCAATAATTTATGCAAATTATTTAAGATAATCATTTCAATACAGCAAAAGTATTATTTATTTTCAAGCTAGCTACTTGCGTTTCTATTTTGTTTTCAAAGAGCGCGTCGTTGGATTTTAACTTACTGCAAGGGCTGTTGAATTAATGAAGAATACTTTTCTTTCAAGAAGAAAAAAAAATTCTTTAAATTCAATTTAAAAAAGATTAACTGATCATTATTACGAATATTTTTGGAAGAGTTGTATAAAATTTCTATAATATCTTGTGATGATGTGATATTACATGTATTTATGCTAACATACATCTAATAATTCGTATATTTTTTTTTCTACTTTCATGACGACATGCGTTTTTTGTCTATGGTTCCGCTTTACAGAGAGTGAAATTGCTTAGAGTAAAATTTTAGTTGATTTAAATAGTAAACTTCCTGCAATGCTGAATAAGTTATACTTATATAATCTTCTAAACTCTTAATATGGAGAGTTGAAAGTCAGAATAAAGTAAATATAAAACGTTTATTACCGTAAAAAAAAAGAGTTTGTCTGAAGAATATATTAATAAAAGTAAGTTCTATATAAAAGTCTGCCGGGTAAGACTTTCTTACGGATTTTCTTTTATTTATTAAAAAGAGGAACAAAATGAAATAATTGATTTATGCCTATAAATTAACTTCTGTCAAGAGTTCAAATGATTTGACAGGTTAGGAAGCTGTATGTATCGAATGTATGAAGATAGAAAATTAAATAACAAAAAAAATTCATCCAGTACTTCATGGTTCAGTAATAACAATGGAGCTTAAAAAATTTTCCGTAAGTATGGGGCATAGAGATATGAAGTTTAGAAACTGCAGTAAGCTTTTGAATTAGAAAGAATTGGTTTCAGAAAAATATAAAAATTTATTTCTCTCGCATATAAAACAAAAATAATCTGTGTACCTGAACAATAGGAAAATAATTATCTGCTTTTTTTATTTATAAATAATAATGTTGCTGTGCATAGTGTTTATATGATATGTCTAAAACTAACTGAGATTATTTTCAGTATTTCTTTCTAAAGGCTTATCATTAAAAAGATTGTTTTCTGTTCTGTTTTCTGTGAAAGAGATATTGAAATCTCTCTTCTATTTGAGGCTCCAAATCACTGTTTTTAAAGGACAAAAAACAAACAAGTAAGCAAATAACAAATGCCGCGAAACTAAGAATTAGTTCAAGAGAGAGAGAAAGAGAGCGAGAGAGTGAAAAGCTCTGAAAAGAACCTTCAAGAATATTTTTTTGGTTTGTTTGTCTTTCGGTCTACGATTGGTGTATCTTGCTTTTGTTTTTGAGCTTGTAATTGCTCTTTGTCTTGAATTCATTTAAGCGTGGGTTAATAATGGAGTTTATTTCAACAGAAAAAGTTGAAAAGCGACATCTCGATTGAGATAGGTCTTCTTCTTCTTTTTTTTTTTTTTTTTTTTTTATCTTTGTTTGGAAAGGAATGGTTGGATGTTCATTTTACCAAACTGCAATTGAAAACAGGAATCCCGTCTTTATCTACACACAGCTTTATTTCCATGTTTTTCTCAAAATTAGTATTTTTGAAGATTTGGAAGGACTATATATAGCAATTAAGTTATTAGACTTTGTCGTTTCACGCACGAATATCTTTAATACATATCATTAGAAGTAATAACTTCTTTAAAAAACCTATAATATAAAATTGTGAATAAAATCCTTTTTTTTTTTTAATTTGTTAAATTCTTAGAGCTTTTTTTTTTATTTAAAAGAATACGAAATTATTTTTTTTCCAGTGAAGTTCGTAAGTTATGAGGCTTTATTTTTCTTCAGAATTAATGTTTTTAAGGATTCGGTCTTAAAAGTGCCTGACAATTAAGTTATTACACGCGCGTTTTGCACACGCAGAATAATGAGTATGTCGTACGCATTAACTTTCTAAAATCATAATAAGATTCTTGCGCTGTTTGAGAAAGAGAAAAAAAACATTCATTGTAAGTCCTTTCAAGCTTCAGATAGTTCAACAACAAAGGTAGCTCATTGCACAATACCATGTATCTCATCTAATTTTTAATAAATAAAGCTTTCTGAATTGGGAGACGCTGACGAAAATTTTTACAATCTTGAATAGCATACACAAGGAGCTCTAGGCCTCTCTCTATTAAGAAAAAAATTCTACTGCAATTGTGTATCATTCATTTCTGTTAATGCAAAATATAAGCATTATTTCAAGAAAAAGTCTTATTTCTTCACTGAAATAGAAGATGCCAATTATAACAGTGACATTCACTAATTTGGAATACACACACATACGCACACACCTACACATACATATACACATTGTTCTTGTGTTAAGAAAGAGAAATGGGATTGGGATAAAACTCTCTGTACTATTGTTAAGTGACAATTTCCCCTTTTTCTAAGAAGTCCACGAATATGATGACCTTTGTAACCCAAAAAAGTATCTCTATAATTTCCCCCACCAATCAGACCATCTTCGCTTTCTTTGGAACAGATTCACCAAAAACAAACCTTTGTTTTGATTTTTACTTAGTTTCGGTGTATAATATTGTATCAAGGTCTCGTCAATAGGGGTGATTCAACAGAAAATGACGACAACTCGTCACGGCACCAGTCAAATTTTGAATCGTTAGCAAATGATTGCCGAATCAAACTTACCTCTAAATCAGTGATAAATTTATTTTGATTATTTTAATAGATGACAGCACACAATGGTAACACCAATCTGTCTTAGAAACTGCATCAGTCGTCAGAAAAAGGAACGTTACTTTTTGAACGACCGTAGTGTATAATGTTGAAAAGAAACCTTCAGCACAGTTCTTTTAGATCTCGTAAAATTAAGCAAATTTAATTTCAGATTTGAAGGTTATTAAAAAAACCAAATATTTTAGTTTTTACCTGCGTATTCCATACTATTTAGATAATAAGTTAAGAGGAACCGAATTATTATAATAGATTAATGCATCCGTAATTTTAATTCATGTAAGAATAAAAATAGATAACCAAGTTTCAGCAAACAAAAGAAAGAAGCAGAAAGTCAGACACATTTAATTTACATAATCCCATTTCTAATTTTTAAAATGAAAATTACATGTTATATTAAGACGGGGGGAAATTTTCATAAAATTACAACCATAATTTCTTTTGTGAGATTTTACTCGGGATTTCAAAAATATATTAAGAAAAAAAGCTATAAATTTTAGTTCAATGATAAAAATTATTTTACTTATCATATAATATTTTTTAAAAAGAAATGAGTTAGTAAACTCTTATATCCTTTAGAATAGCAAATGTTTAAGTACGATTAGAAAGCCGAATTTAGAGCTCATATTTTTGTGTAAAAGAATTCCAGACTCTTTAACCAAATTATCAAAATATTATTTTGTATCCTAATTTTTAATTTCTTGAATTAATCTTTTTTGAAAATTATCACGAGTGGAGTTCAAAAGATACTCGTCTTTGAAAACAGATGGCAATATTAAGATAAATTGTTGTTACCATTGGGTGCTACCATCTGTTAAACGGAGCCTAAACAAATTAGATATTGATTTATAAATTAGCTTTGATTTGGTAGTCAATTACTGCCAAATAAAAATTTGAATACTGCTGCGTCGAGTTGTCACCATCAATGAGATTTGGATTCATCGTAATGCTCCATAAATCAAACAAAAATCAAAAAGACGAAGATGGTCTGGAAAAATAATGACGAAGAATTTCTGTAGTACAAAAGGCGTTATGATCACGAATACGAGTAACTGAGACTTAGACGTTCACTGAAAACAAATCATTTTCGATGCTACGAGTACCATCTCTTGGAATTTTTAAGGATTTATTGAACGACCCTCAAATTCTCAAAATTTCATATATTTTAATTAAAAATTTCTCGCTTTTTATGAAGGGTTTTATTCTATTATCGTATTGTAGCCTAATGTTACTGAAGCAATAGTTTTAAACTCAATTCATCTAAAAATATGTATGTTATATGAATTTCCTACAGAAGCTCCAACTTCACAAATACGAGATTGCTTGAGCGGTTCAAAAGGCATTACACAGAAAAACTGCTTTTAATAAGCTCTATATCTAATATATCATTCTTAGATAAAATTCTTAAATGAAACTACAGTAATTTTTCTGCAATGAAATTTTTTTTTGTTGGGATAGTTTTTCATTCAAAAGTAGGCTCATTGGAAACTTTCTCAACAACAGTTTTCCTATTGACGTTAATTGAAGAAGATGCTCAGTTTTGTTTACAGAACTTTAAAATCAATTTTTTTTTAAGTACATGTTCCTTATATACGATAAAAAAATTCATTTTAGTTTCATATTAGCCAAAGAAAATGGAAATTTTCACACTATGAATCTATTTTATCAATTTATAATAGCTATAATACATCCATTATGGAACTAGACTTATTCAAGCCAAAATTTCCTCCAGGACAGATTCTTTTACCAGTTGAGTGTTAGTTGTACAGTATAGCTTTTTACAAAACTCTTTAGGAGCAGAATTGAATTTCTGTGGTTGATCTATACATCATTTGAGCTAGTTATTACATTTCTGAGACTAACGTTTACATTTGCTATATTTTACAGCATCTTTGTCATGTTCTTAAATATTGTTGTAAGCTCAGCTTCGTTGGTGTTTCTCAAAAATTAATTTATAAACAAACAATGCTCCAAACTCTTAAGCGCGTTAACGCGTCTTGTAGTTCATTGTGCTCCTAAAATGTTAGGGCATTGCCAATAAACATTGCAAAGTATTCTGCTCGGGGTCATTATTCTTACTTATTATTAAAAATGTTAAGGTTCCTTTGAATCTCTCTCAGCATTAAACAAACAACTTTAGCTCATATTTACTAGTATGAATATTAAACAAGGAAAAGTAAAATTAATTAATTCAATTTTACTATGCAAATACTGATTCCTTATTTAGGTTTCCCCCCCCCCTCCCAATATCTTGAATGTTAGGTGGCAGACAAATTTTTCTAATTCAATAATTTATCCAGTTTTCTTTATAGTGAAATCCTTGATGCACAAAGATTTCATTTATTTGACGATTTAATACAAGTGTTAGACAATGTCTCCGTAAGAAATAGCAATGTCAAAGAGTACGGAGTACCATCACATCCTTATATTCCTGTTGGATTTATTTCACAAATGTCACTGTTTCGGCCATTGTACAATTTTGACCCTACTCAAACATGAAACATTTATCAGAATATTTCCCCCGCAACTTGTTTTAACACGACACGTTTCTTGAAAAGAAAAGTTTTTGTTCATTTTCATAAAACCCAACTAGTTATTTCCCTTGTCGCCTTAAAAGCACAAGAGGTGTTCTAATCACAAAGAAGTTCGTCTCTAAAACAGTCGTGTCTTGCGAAATCTCCTGCAGTTCAACCGTATACTGCACACAGCTCAGGGACAATTCTGAACCAGACGAACAAGACGTTTCACTTCAAGGTCCACCCACAGTTTGACAGAAATGGCGTCTGCTATTTTAATTTACACGTTCGTAAATTAGGTATGAATGTGAAAAGTAATTGCTTTTTGGGGTGAGAAAAGAGCTTTCTTAGAGAACTCCGCGATGTCCAAGAAATAGGAACTACTTTTTATTACTACGAGGAGGACAGTGATAGATGAAAAGATACTACAATCAACGCTAGGTTCGAATATTCAATTCCCTTTTCTACAGTTCTATTTAACTTGAAAATTACATGATTGATTTTCATTAAAGGTATAATTTTGTTTTGAGCCGAACGAACAATCACATTTAAGATTAATATTTCTGAGAAATTCAGACTTCAAATTGTAATAAACATTTTAGCATTCGCAGAAAAAAAAAATTGTTAGAATGTGAAATTAATATCATTACAGTTTCAAGGCGAAGAAAAAAAGTTTTGCAAATCAACCTATTCCAGAACAATACGAATAAGATCTTATAAAAAAAAAAAGAATGCGTTTAAAATTGAGTTGTTCTCAATTCGACAAATAGTAATAACACATTATAACAAAGTTTTTTCTTTTCTAAGTTACAACAATTTTAATGTAATCCATAAGACATGAACAAGAAATTAATACTTATTGAAGCCAAACATAGCTATGTAAGATTCAGTTCATAATTAATTCAGAAAGTATACTATATATTAATGCTACAACTAAATTTCTATATGTTCTGCTTATTAATTGATCGTTATATATAAAATGTTGTGAATTACAGCTATTAATGTTGTTTGGTTTATTTTCAGGAAATCGTAGATTGAAGTAACCGGTAATTAATTATTGTCCCATGGTATCGTAAAGTTTTAATTATAACTAAAGATAATCGAGATAGAAATTTAATTTTAATTTGTTATTCTTAAAAGTTCTTTGCATAGTCCCCATCTAGAGTTATACATTTTTCACGGCCTTTTCTTGACTTTTTGAAAGCTGTCATTGTAGAATTCAGCAGAGATTGCATTCTATCTTCTCCATTCTGCAGGTTACTTAAATCTACGACTTACTAAAACCAGAAAAATCAACATAAATAGCTGTAATTTATAACATTATGAATATACAGACCGATTAATATGCAGAATATAAATTTTTTCTAGATATCTTGGTTATTTCATGTACATACCTATATATATATGTATGTATGTATGTATGTAACTATGTATGTATGTATGTATATATATATATATGTGTGTGTGTGTGTATGTGTGTGCGTGCGTGTGTGTGTACAGGGGCAGATCCGGTGGGAAGGGCACGGGCTCCTCCTTCCCCCTTCCTATTATAATTTCCCGCCCTGATGAAATATCGTACTTGAATAGGAAATCCCAACAGAATTTTTAAAAGTATTTATTATGCTGTTTTACTTGAAAGCTATTTGTTGTTTACAAGTGCGAGATCAAGTTATTTATCGTACCGTAAATTTTTATTTCTCAATTTCAATTTAAATCCTGAATTAATTTTTAGTTTATTTATAGAATACGGATTCAGTAAGCATGAACAATAAAAACGCAATAAACAAATACAATTAAGTCTTATGAACTTTTTAAAGGAAAAAAATAATTGTAATCCCTTGTCGATTTGTGTGTGTGTATAATATTTTTACAGAGAAGTTTGAAATAATAAATTTAAATATGTGTTTAATTTATTACTTTATAATAGTTATTAGAAACATTAGAAAGCGAAGAAAACATTTTAATTTGAAAATAACATTCGTTATTTGTTAAAGGGTTGTTTCATCAGTACACTGCAAAATAATGACGTATAGTTATTTTTTAAATTCACTCCTACAAATTCTGACAAACAGTCATAAAATTATCATTTATGGCATCTTCAAAACATGCAATTAAAACAACAAGTATAATAATACCAAATAAATAAATTAAAAACATTTTAAAAGTTCAGAAATTGTTTTTCAGAAAAGAAAAGTTTTAGATTATTTTTAGATTTTTCTGAACTTTTATGATGCATGATGCTCTTTTTGTTTTTACCGAAAGTAATATTAACTTAATAAAAGCTCGTTTCAATTGAAAATATTTTATATTCAACACATTCTTAAAATCACATTTAAAGGGGGAGAAAAAAAAAGAATGACTTTTACCTTCAAGAGGGCGGGAAACCACATCGGCTAAATTGATTTTCTAAGCGTTAAAGACTTCTCAGTCTTCCCATAAATTGAGTTTTATTTTTGAAGTTCATCACAGTTCAATTTTTTGTATTAAACTGACATGTTCTGAGTACCGTAGTTCTATATAACTGTCAAGATTCAACTAATTTCTATTACCATTTTGATGGTACGTGACATTTAAAGCTTTCAGTTTACTCCTCTGCTGCATCAACCACATTCCTACGCAAACATAATTAATTAATGAACATTCAGCGTATTAACATGATATACGAGGGACATTCAATAAGTCCTTAGAAAGAAAATAGAAAAATAAATTATTTTAGGCAGGTTTTTTTTATATAATTTTTCACCGTAATCTCTTTTTAGCTCTACACACCTTTGCAAGCGCTTCTCCAACTTTTTAAAGTCATTTAAAAAGTAAGATTTCTGAAGGTCCTCAAAATAGACATATGCTTCGGGGGTGACCTCTTCGTTCGAGTGGAATCGTTATCCGCCGAGCCTTTTTTTTTTTTTTTTTTTTTTTTAAAGTTTGGAAATAAAAGAAAAGTCACTGAGAACCAAATCTTGTGAATACGGTGAATGATATAATTCGAACTTTAACTACCTGATTTTGGCTATCGAAACTGCACATGTGTGTACCCGTGCATTGTCTTGATAGAAAAGGCTCCCCCCCCCCTCAAATTAGGACTTTTTTTTTTTTTTTTTTTTTTTTTGTTATTTCTGTGCTCAACCGGTGCTATTACGACGCATAATACACTACACTCATTGTTTTCCCTTTTTCGAAGTAAGTGGTGTAGATTATTCCGCGTGTTTCCAAAAAAGCCGTGGCCATCCCCTTACCGGCTGATTTCACCGTCTTTGCTTTCTTCGGAACCCATTTGCCTTAAGAAACCCACTGTTTTGTCTGTTCCTTTTTCTCTGAAGTGTAGAAGTATATCCACATTTCGTCCACAGTTATGTATCGACGAAACTCATCATGATTGGAACGAAAATGCGCCAAAATAGCGTCAGAATTGACCACACGATTGCGTTTATTATCCACTGAGAGCAAACAAGTCACCCATTTTACCGATTTTTTTTTTCACGCCCAACTTTTCGTGCAAATTTTGAAACACATGCCAGCAAAACATGTACCTTTTGATATGCCAGCGACCTCAATTATTTCGCGCACTTTGATTTGTCGATCACTCAAAATCATATCGTGGATTTTGTTAATAATTCCGGAAGTAGTCACTTCCACTGGACGTACCGAACGTCGATCACCTTTTGTGGATGTACGGCCACGTTTAAACTCATTTACCCAATATTAAACAGTTGCAAACACAGGAGTAAATGGGTCATGAACTTCATCCAACTCAGCTTTGATCTCTTTCAGTGTTAAGTCTATAAATATAAGTGTTAAATCCCCGCTCGAAATTCCCTTTTTTCTATTTTCTAAATAAACAAAAGTTTTTTTGCTTCATTCGACTATAAATATGAAGTCATGTGATGGAAATAACTGAGGTTTAGACATCTGTCTCTTGAGTCATAATGCTTACTAAAAACAAACCCTTTTCGATTATAAGAGCGCCCTCTTTTGGATTTTCTAAGGACTTATTGAACGAACCTCGTAGCTTCACAAAATACTTCACGATAAAGGAAAACGAAGAATCCTAGAATTCATTTTTCATTCGTTAATTTAAAATCAGAATTCTCAGGAGGTAACTCTCAAGGAGCAAAAAGATGAATACTGTATTGATTAAAGAATTATAATAATAACTGTGTGTGTGTGACACGCCTTCGACTACAAATGAGTTCTTTTTATGCCAAGATTAAATAAATCTTATCTCTTTAAAATTGAAATCAATGGTAATTATATTTAAACATTGAAATATCTATATTTGCGTACTTGTTCATGTAAAACATTTACTCGTACATGCATAAATAGCTATGTATGAGCGTTTCATGATCTATGGTTATAATTACATATATTAGTCACATAGTTTGCCTTTAAATATATCTTACATAAAATCTACTACATTTATATCTTTAAGAATTTGTAGAGTAATCATTAACATAATATTCTATACATTGAATGTAATAATAATTTCAAAAATTAATTTTTATGATTTAAATTTCCCATAATTTTGAGAGAACCCATAATTTTTGAGAAACGCAAATTCTCGCATAGAGAGAATACACATAGAGAAATACATTTTTCTCTATGGTGTTGCACGCTTGTTCACAAATTTAAAATTAAATTTTATTACGTTCTATTTATAAAATTCTTGTAAATTATATACCTCTGGGTTCAGCGAAGCGGCTTCTATTTTTTAACAACAAAATAAATAAAAAAGTGCAAATTTTGAAACATTTTAGCGTCTCATCCATCTTAAGATTTTTAATGAAAAAATCATTTAATAAATGAAAATAAACAAAATATTGCTCCTTTTTCATTTGAAAAAAGATCCATGCAAAAAACTTCGTACCAATCGGAATTTTTTAAAAGGGGAAACAGGTACGCATAATTTTTGAAGATTGTTTAATTTTTGAATCATGATGGCTATTCAAAAATTTATATTATATAGTTGAGACAGATTCAATCGCTATAATTTATTTTGCTTTAATGTTTTATTTTAAAATAAATCATTCGAAAAATATTTATTTTTTCATAATTAATTTTATTTAAAATATTTACCTTTCTAATTTATTATTTTTTTTTTGCTTTATTGTTTTATTTTAAGATAAATCATTAAAAAAAATATTTATTTTTTCTTTCATACACTGATATTAAAAACTTTGTATAAACCTTTTGAAAATTTACTTGAAAGGAACAATCAATTCAGGTTCAAATTTTTTTAAAACAAATTTCAAATAAAACTAAGGATATTATTCTTAATGGCTGAAATTTGCGATATAATTTTGAAAGTGACATTGCGTGTGTGTGTTTGTATGTGAGTGTGTGGGAGAGAGAGAGAGTTCTCCTATATATTGCTGTGAGAGTTTCTCCTTTCATTTTTATCTTTTTTTCCCCTGCTTTATTTATTCTCTTACTTCTCATTCAATTCATAACTCAAAGTTATTTTGTTGTGCTGAAATGCAGTAATCTCAAAATCCTTTTTTATGTACATGGCATTTTTTTCTACATGCATCCTGAACTAGGAAACAAATAATTATTCAAGATTCAGAAACTGTCAAGTTTTTTTTACTTACGTAAAAATGTGATAGGATTTTATTCTAATTTGTCGTTTCTACTTCTGCCAACCATATAATGTTGTTTTGTATATACATATATAAAGCCAAAGGCGTTCTTCTCTCTCTTTGTATATATATATATATATATATAGAGAGAGAGAGAGAGGAGAGAGAGAGTTACTATGTGGTTGTGTGTGTGGGAATTGCACTTTATCTTCCTACATTAAAAATATCACCAAACACTGTATTAGCTGAAGCCAATTTTACATGGAGTTGGACGAAACTGGATTTCAGTAATTTGAGAGTTCGCACATTAATTATACATACATACATATATATATATATATATATATATATATATATATATATATATATGTGTGTGTGTGTGTGTGTGTGAGTGTGTGTGTGTGTGTGCGCGCGCGCGCGTGCGTATGTGCATGTATATATACTCTAATCTCTAAATAATGCGGCACGTTCTGAAACACTGACGTGTCGGATTAACGTTTTTGCCGCTTATCGAATGTCAGTATAGTTTTTAATGGGGATATCATATATATATATATATAACTCTAGATTTCTAGATAAAATATTTCGTCATTCTGGTAACTATTAAATTCAAACATTAAATACTAAATTTGATTGATTATTTTCGTAATGATAAAAACACAGCACTAAAGAACAATTAATACAGTACAATGAGAGTTAAAAACAACTGGTGACAAGCTACTCTAGTGAAATGTTGACGCTTATTCGTTCTATCAGCATTTGAAAAACTCGTTCTGGGTTTGGGAATATTTTATTGTACATTACTCAGTATGTATATAGTTGTAATATTGTAGAAATGTGAAATGTAATCTCTTTAATCCGGTACGTTCGGGAATTGAGCGTCAATAAAGTTTTAACAGGTGTTTCAAAGATAAATTATTCTGGATAAAATTTTAAGCAATTAAAACATGTATTTAATGTGTTTACACACTTTCTCTCAATACGTGTAGTTATAAAAATATCCAACAAATTATTTTGTAATTTGAGCAACTACCAAACTAAAATCAATTACTAAGCATTAATTGAATGGAATATTCTTGTATTTTTAAAAACCCAACACAAAAGAAAAAATAAAATTGTGCAATAGTAATAAAAACAAACTGTGAAGTATTACTCTAGTTACATGTGCTTACACTTATTAGATATATAAGCCTTGAACAATGTATGCTGGGCATCGAGAACATTTTTCTGCTCAATGTATCGTATGTTCACAGTTGTAATATTGTGCCAAATGTGATACACCCTTAAAAACAGGAAACACTGACTGAAATGAAAACTGATAGCTACGATAGACACTGGGCGAAAGTACGAGCAGCATTGTGTCGCAATCTGGCTGTCAATGGCAACAAACTCTCGAATTCACGAGAAAAAATATAATAGCAAACGACTCGATCGGTTTCAAATCGTAGGATGTTTATTAATGTTCACCCGAGAGGGAGGCAGATACATCGAGAATAGCGGCAGACGCAACACACGTCCTCTTACTCTGGTAATTATGTAAGAAATGACAAAGTTTTTCCTTTGTTGTTTCTCCTGGGAAATTAAGTTAATGATTATACGGATCACGGTATAATCCTTAATTTAATTAGATAGTAGATGCAGGAATCTTCAGGTATTTTACAGGGAGTCTTAAGTGGCTGGCAGGGAAATCTCCATGAGTTCGGAGCGTGAGGAAGGCTGATCTTAGCATTTTTGGATATCGCGGGATGGTATAAATTAAATGATTAGAAGGAATAGGATCACAAAATAACGATGAGTGCAATACTATGGTATTTAAAATATAGGGTTATTTAGGATCACATTTTTTTTATTCATTAAGTATTATTATTAAAAAAATATTTTAATTATTGTAAGACAATGATATCATTTTTCATTCTTCATATATTTTTCCTTTCTCGTGTATTGATCTCGAAACAGTAAATGTTTATGTGAAATTTACTGTTATAAATTTTTGCGTTTCCTAATAAAACTTTTCAAAAACTTATACAATTAGTAGTTTTTTAAAACACTCATTTTTTATCCAGTACTTTGTTTAGTATAACAAAGCATAAAACAATTATTTAAAAATCATGTACTTTACACTTTGTAAATATTCATCACTATTACTAAAATTTATTATTCATTTGATATGTTTATTCTACAAAAAAAATAAAGATAAAATAATAAAAGAGCATTCTCTCTCTCTCTCTCTCTCCCTCCCCCCTCATTTTTGTGAAATGCTTAAATCCAATAAAATTTGAGTTTGATTTTGAAATAAATTAGGTTAAACTCTAAGCTATGTGTTTTTACTATGGCAATGTCAATTTTTGATAAATAAATAATAATATATATGTATTCCTTTGAATACTTTAAGAAAAATTAAATAAACAAATAATGGGAAAAAATAAATATTTTTAAAAAACGGCGGTATTCTGAAAAACGAGCTTAAAGTATGTTATTTATTTATTTATTTATTGAAATTTATTCTTCTAAAATAAACGTACTAAATGGAAACTATTAAGGATTTGATTTTATCTGATATAAGCAACGATGTTAAAAATTGAATAGGACATTTAAAACATCTTGAGATCTCTCAAACCGTGTTGAGTTTGAAACGTTTTGCTTACAAATTTAAAATGTGAAAAATTACTTAGCTTTTTGCTTATTTTTTCACAAAAACGCGTTCTCTTAAATTTTAGAATAGTTTATAAATTTCTATAACTATGTTTACACATGATTTTCGTAAAAAAATTTCTTTTACCGAGAAGTTATTGCAATCTATTTATGGCAACTATACATCAAAACGAACTGCGAAAGTGTTTTGAAGAGTTTCAACATCATGCGATACGCGTCTTTGACATTCAAAACCTGTTTATTGTTTATCAAGAGATTAAGAGTCTTAGTCAAGTGAGAACCCGGACTACTTAAACCGATTGAGTTGCAACTTCCCCTTTCAGCAGCTGTCATTTGAATCCGTCACTTCTGAAACTGAATCTTAACTAATGAGTTACACTAAGCAGCTGACTTCTAGGAGATTTTCTAGTCACGTAATCAGAGATACATTCGCCGACGCCAGCCAGAAAGATACGTTAAAAAATGTTGCGATAATCGCCCTTTGAAAAGCGTGAAGAAAGTGACAGCGGAATCTGCAAGTCCGCCTTTTTTTCCCTTTTTTTCAGTCTTTTTCTTTTACTTTCTTTTTTTCTTCTTTCAGCTAAATTATGGTTGAGTTAGAGCCTTACTCAAAATGCGTAATCTGTCATACGTAGATGAAGACTTGGAGTGATAAAATGCAAAATTTTGAGATTAAGAGATTTCGTTTTGTTTTTCTTTAATAATAATAAAAAAATTATCTTTGGAAGTTTCTAGACGGAGAAAATCATATTTTACTTTTTATTGCCTGGAAAAGTCAATTAATCAGAAGTCTTATGTAAGTAAGAATTATCATTAAAGGTTGTAGATTATAATCCCAAAATAGAAAATCGATTTTTCTTAGATTATATGGAAAAGTATTTATGATAAACCATTCTAAAAAACATACTTATAAGAATATTTTAGAACGATAATTGTGTGTGGGGAGGGGCTATATTCGAATAATTTTAATTTATGGTCATTAAAAGAAAGTTTAAGCAAAAGAATTGTCAGATTTTGTATGCATGGATGAAAATATAATAATATAATCCCCCGCCCCTATTTTTTTTAATTTCTAAATTTCCTCCCATAAAATATAGTAACTAGTCAACAAGATTTGTAATTATATTTTGAGAGAAATTTCAGAGAGTGATGACCAACGTACCTGAAGATTTTAAGACTTAAAACTAAAAGGAAATTAATAAAATCAATACAAAAGACACAAGAGAGTTAAGATAACAAATGTTAAAAATGATACAAGACAATTAAAACAATAATTGATACTTTTTAAGACAATATTTTGGCATAACGCATATTTTTCGACTTGAAATGAAGTAAAATATTGGCTGAGAATTATTTTAATCATCTAAATATAATAATAAAACACTCAAGTTTTTGTGATTCATCACTTTGACATGCTCATCAAAACACTTAATATCACGCAATGAACGTGATCACGATCGAAGTTTGAGATAGAAAGATATTACTTCAGCTAATTAAATAACAGACTTATAAATCTTAAATGGATTTTCAGATTTAGATCTAAAAGATTTATATCTAACAGATATATCGAAATAAATGAAAGTGCAATTACCCCTCAATAATTTTATTTTAATATATATCTGTGAAATGATTAGCTATATATTCTCTAGAATATAATTATGAAAGTGATACATAGATTTCTCTTTAGAATGTATTTTAGGAAATGATGTATGAAAATTTTTTCAAAACCATATCTAAAATATCAGTTTGGTAGAATACCAATTTTTCTGTTTGCAATGCACCTAGGATATTTGCATAGATTTTTTCTCTAGAAATAACTAATTAATATAGAAAATTATAAATACATTTACTCTTAATTATATGTTTTAAAAAATGGAATGAAATTTTTTTCAAAGAATGTAGCACATATTTTTTTTCTCTGGAATATATTTTAGGAAATGGTGTATAAAAATTTTTCAAAACCGTATCTAAGAAATCAGTTCGGTAGAATACAGATTTTTCTATTTGCAATGTGTTTAAACAAAATATATGTTTGTCAAAATCACACTTAAGAAAAATTATATATGTAAATGCATCGTACAAAGGTACGAACCGCATAAATGTACGTTAAATACGAATTTCTAAGCGTTTCTTTTCGATATCAAACACTTACAGTTTGAAGTAAGCATAGTAAAATAAATTTAATAAATTCAAGTTTCCATCGAATAAATATATTTATTTATTGCTTTTACACGTTAACCCTCCGCTCCCCCCCTCTGATTGCGCAAATCTCACGTGTAAGACTAATTTCTGTTTTTTCAGGATTTTTGTAAAAATGGTTTTGTATAATTATTTGCTTGTTAGTTTATCCATATTTATTTTAATTTGTGTCAGCTTTTTTATCTTTTTTCATTCCCGGGGGGAAAGGGGGATCAAAAACAGAAAAACATTTTATCTGCCCTGTCCGCATCAAGGTATGATACGTCTTGGGACCGAATAATTGACTAACATATGCAAAACCCATATAAAACATGTCCGCGGATGAGGACACTGAGCCAAAAAAAAAAAAAAGAGAGAGAGAGAGAGAGATACAAAATATCTACCGGTGGTCACATGTTCAGAATGAAAAAATTGAAACTGACCACTGGTGAGCAAGGTGTGCAATGTGTTAAAACTCATATTTCTGCTAATTTACTTTGACACTTCCAATTTTCCTTTCCGTCAAAAAAAAAATTATAAAATATTGTGCTGATATAATATTAAAAATAAAAGCAACGAAGTACTTAACAGTAACAATAATACAGCAAAACACATTCAAAGTTTGAATTACAAAATTAATTACTTATTTCTTCTTATTTATTTTGAAACTTCTTACTCATTTGTCATAATGTAGATTTCTTATGACAACAATACGTACTTATTATATAAGCAGTAATTGTATTATAAGAAACTGAATGAAAAAAAATTAGAACAAAGAATTAATTCAGCTTGTCACGAAGTCTGTTACAGTAAGAAGAATGACATTTTTGACATTAACTGCAATTTCTACACCGAATCCAATAAAGCCATCTAAGATGGGAAAAACCTTTCGGACATGTTCTATTATAACACGTACTTCTGAAACTTACAGTAAATTGTCTTTGACTGTAATGGGGAAATGCGAATAGAGCAAAATCGTAATCATGATGGATGAGAAAGCCTGCGAATCTTTTCAAACAACTCAACTCAAACTTTAACACAAAACAGCAATTCCATCTTTCCAATTTGGAAAGTTAAAAGAGAGCAACTAAGCATTCTAACAATTTGACCTACGACACTGAGTTATTTAATCTTAGATATAGTAACTAGTATGTTCCTTGTTCGTTACAAAACAGCTTGTTAAGATTAACATTTTAATTATATTTTGCCTTCCTCAAGGAAGAATGGTTCAGTTTTCACTCGATTCCAATTAAAGTTTAGAAAATCGTGTTTTCTCCTTTGTGTCTTTTAATAATGCCAACGTTTAGAACAAAAATATTTATGAAAATGATATTAGAGTTAAAGTCTTAAGATTTTGAAAGTTCTTAAAAGCGAATTCTTTGCAAAGGTTTGGTTGTTAGCAGAAATATGAATTTTATGAACAAAACGGCAACACTAGTAAAACTTAAGCGATTGAAGAAAATTGTCATAAATTTTATTTGTTTTCAGTTATACTTAATATAGGAATTTAGTAATTAAAGTTTCAACTTTATTTTTCATTTAATTGTATTTATGTATTTGATGAACTTTAGATCAATCTATACTTAAGATATCAAAATTTTTAGCATTTGGAGACCAACTGAGACTCAGTTGCCATGAAGTTGCCGTATCAAGAACACCAAAAGTTGTTGTCATACCTCCATTGTGTCTTGTTACTTCAGTTTCGTTTTCTCTACCACAGCTTAAGGCTTCAGTTGACTCACCACTACGAATTTCCGAGTGTAATGTTAATCCTATAGGATTTTTTCTTTTTCTAAAATCTAGATTATTGCTTTTAATTGTATAGATTAAACTGATTTCAAAAGAGAAGAAAAGACGGATGTTTTTGCTTTATTACTCATTTTTCCTGTGATACTTTGCAAATATTTTTAAGTCCCATTTCTGAAAAATTATTCAAAATAACAATAGATCATAATTTCTCTGGATCGATTTCTGGTGCTAAAATCACTTAGTGAATAATCATATAAAGGGGGGGGGGCACGAAAATCAGAGTTGTCTAGAATTATTATGAAAATAGAATTTCCTTCCAATTTGTACTACCAGGAATTTGTCTATACCAGGAATGTTATCCACTACAAAGCTAAAAGGCAAGATTGAACAATTATCATACATTTAATTTTTTTGTTAGTTTTTCATAGCAAAGTCTGTTTCCATTTGTTTCTACATTTCTTTTAACCCATAAAAACAAGGTAAAAATAATTTGGTTCAGGAAATTGAACCGATTAGTCGTATTTTTTCATTAATTTCTACCTTTGTTTTCACCCGTAAAAACGCGGTAGAAATAACTTGGTTCTAGAACCAAGCTACATTATATATTATAGGATTAACATTATACCTTGGTTGAACCGATTAGTCATTTTCATTAATTTAAATGGGAAAAAATGGTTCCGTTCGCGAATGTTTCAGTTAGCGAACAGTGTCTCGGAACAAATTAAATTCGTGAATCGAGGGAAGACTATATTATTTTGTGATAGCCATTCGTAAATTGTTTTGAAATAAAGCTTAAATAAATATTTAGATACGTATCCTAATCAGAATCAGAATATATCAGAATGTCCTAAAATAAATTTGAACTCATAAACTTTGCGTTAAGCGATATTTCTATATTGCAAATACCACCGGAAATTGTCATTATGGACGACACCATACGTTCACATTAAACTATTAACTTGATAAACCCTTTTAATGTTAAAAACTAACCTTCAGTTAATCAATATAGATGCTACTGTTTCTTCGTTTTTTTCTGAATTTGTCCTCTTTCAAGATGGTCAATTAAAAATATTATGATTTTCTTTCTTTTTTCGGAGTATCAAGACTTAATTTGTATTATTGAATATCATATTTGTAGTTAAATGGAACAAAATAAACACAGAAAATTATCTATTTGTATCTCATTTAGGAATGTTCTTTGCAATACACGAAAAAAATTAATCTAAAAAGAGTATGATATCTGCAACAAAACTATAAAAAGCAGCAATAGTGGCTGTTGTTAAAAGAGTAAGTACTGAATTCCTTAATCGCGATTAATCAGTCACAACGCTAAATGTTCAGAGGTAAATTGGCAAGCCTTAACTAAATCATAAAATGATGAAGATATTTGTTTATGAATGAAGAAAGAAAATTTCATAACTGTTCAAGGGGTTATCGTTCAGTTTTAATAATTACTAAGAAATAACCGAGATATCTGGATAAAATTTATTCTGCATGTTAATTGATCGTTATGTATATAATGTAAATTACAGCTATTAATGTTCATTTGCTTGGTTTCAGGGAGCCGTAGATTGAAGTAACTCGCAGTATAGAGAGGACAGAATTATATATTTGCTGAGTTCTGTAATGACGGCCTTCATAAATTCAAGGAACAATGGGAGAAATGCATAACTCTGGGAGGCAACTATGTAAAGAAGTCCAAAGAATAATAAATAAAAATTAAGTTTATATCGATTATTGTTTAGTAATAATAGAAACTTTACGAAACTTCGGGACAATAATTAAAACTTTACAATACTACGGGTTGCTTCGATCTACAGCTATCCGAAACCAAATGAATCAATATTAATAGCTATAATTTACAACATCGTGTACGTAAGGATAAATTAATATGGAGAATTAGTTAAATCCGATATTTTGGCTATTTTTTAATAATAATTAAAACTTTGCAATACCTCCTCATATAAATTTGCTCTAAATTAGGTTTTATCTTAACTTCCTTCTTGTTCCACTCAATACCTTCCTTCTCTTATGTATGTGATATATATGCATACGTTAGAGAAAATTGAGATGGAAAAAAGTTATATAGAAAGACAATGAACGTAATAAAAAGAATAGTAATATATAATAATACATATAATAATCTATAGAATTTCCAATTGTAACGGATAAAAAATAGTCAATTTCCTGATAAATAAAAATTTATAAAAGCGATAAACATTATAAAAAAATTCAAGTAAAATTTTACTTCTGAAGTCATATCGGTGGGAAAAATTCTGTTTATTTTATATAAAAAAATAAACTGTTATGATAAAATATATATATACTAATGTGATTTATAACATATATTATGTGGAGGAAATGTAAGATTTTATTAAAGATGCTTTATTAGAACAAGAAGAGTTGATGGTAAAAATGAATTTATTTTCTTAATGAAAGCTAGCGGATCCCTTAAAAATTTTCCGCATAATGTTTAAACTCTTTTGGCATATGTTTAAGAGCTCTTGAGTAATTGATTCATAGAGTAAAATAAAGATGATGTCATTCTTGTTAAGCCCCAGACCCTTTATATATACATACATATATATATATATATATATATATATATATATAAAAGGGTCTGGGGCTTAAAAAGAATAACATCATTTTTATTTTACTTATATATATATATATATATATATATATATGTATTATATATATAATCCATCAATACACTTTCAACAACATTTTTCTTTTAAAAAATTATTCTATTATGAACCTTCAAATTAAATGTTCCTTTGTTTAATGCTGCACACGTACTGGAAGATAAAACTTTTTTTAAAAAAATCAGATTTTTGTTTATTAATATATTCTTAATTCTGACCTTGCCATTGAAAAACAACAAAAGACCCGTGAAAGAATAGTCAAGAGAGTCTATCTCAAACAAACATGATATCGAGTAAAACGACGCTCGACTTAAAATGCTAGATCGAGTTTCAAAGACCTAATCTTTACAGAGTGTAGAATTTCTTTAATCTAAAATGTTTTCTACACAAAATAATTATCTCTAGTATGTATTAACCATTTGGTGACAAACAAACAAAAAATACAGCCACTCCGAAGTAAAGATTGCTACCATCTCAGTTTCAGAAATTTTCATTAAAATGATTATTTACTATAAATTTTAATCTTACACGTGTGGAAAATGTTATAATAAAACGTTGCCATATGCGTCATTGCTTTTTCATTTATATATTCATTAATTCGTAAATTTAGAAGGAAATATCTATAACAAATATTCAAGTGTTGGTAAAACTTGTAATAATCAAAAACAATTCCCTGAATTATAATTTTAGCCGGTAAACTTATTTAATTTTTTGCACGTTTTCCAGAGAGTAAAAATGGTTTATTTTATTCCACGAATCTTTTTTTATTCTTCTTTACCAAAACACTTACCAAATATACGTCTAATTTGTTTCAGAGTACATTACATTAATTTCTGGTGCATGCTTGATTTAAATATGCATCAGTAACTGAAAAGATGTCCATTTGAATTTGAAAATCCTGAATGAAAAAATGCTATCTATGTCACTTTACAACACAAATGTTATATGGGGTGAAATGTAACCTTTCGAAGGGTGGATAAAAATGTATTGAATTTAAGACGTAGTGGAGTTTACTATTCCTTCCCAAATATTTGTTAGAATTTTAATGCTTCCTGCAATTCCTATAATTTATTATGTAAAAAATAGAGCATTAATACGCCTTTAAACTGTTTTTAACTATCTGAAATAAGAGAAAGAATTATAACTAATGTGTAAAAAAAAATCTTTCAAATAAGCCACTAAATCCCTGCGATTTTTTCAAAGTTGGTAAAAGACGTGAATACTCTTTCATAAATATCGAAGTGTGAATGTTTTTCAGTTGCTAGGAGAAGAAACCTTACAAAGTGAATTTTTATGTAAATATTTACAATATTTTGTTTTCTAAGATATATTGGAAAACTTTTTATTTGTCTCGAATACCTCAAAACAAGTATAACTTCAATTTGAATATTTTAAATCCAATAAAAGGGGATAATATCTGATCCTTATCTTCCTTTCAGAAATTTCAATACACGGATTGACAATATATCAGTAATATTTGGAATAAATAAATAAAATACACAAAATATCGAAAATATATAAAAAAAATGTTATGAAAATTCATATTTATAAACATTTATAAAACTTATGTACAAATTTATTTTATAAACGCAGTAGTTATGCATTTGAAATGTCAATCAGCCATTAATTCAGATAATAAATTCTCTTACTAATAAGAGAATATTTGAAGCATTTTGATTTACCTCAATGTTTTTTAATTACAAATACAAGTATATGTTAAAAGAATTAGACGATGTTTATGTACTATTAATAACTTTGTTGATCAAGCTATCATTCATGAGAAGAGAAATAATTATAAAGCAAATAAGCGTTACAAATAAATGATATATTAAGATGAATTTAGAGATGAAAAAATATGATTATTTTCATTCCAATGAAGTAGCTTTCTTTCATATGAGTTCATAGATTACTTTACTATACCATTATAAATCATGTTATAATCCCAATGATACTTAATGTTATTCTTTAATAGTCCGTTTTTAATTTTATTCTTTATTAATTTTATTTAAAAGTATATTTCTTCATTTTTTAAAGGAATAAATCAATGTTCATAATTAATTACATTCAAAAATTATTTATTAGTAATAATTTATGACTAAGCTAATTAAAAGTCAATTGTTTCTCAAATTGCAAACAAAATGTTTGTGCGTTTCGCTTTAATAAACATTAAACCCAAAACTATAACACAGACGACTTATAAATTCAAACTTAGTCTTAAATTCCGTATGAAATTGGCATTTTTCTTGCACAAAGTATGTAAATTAAAAAATAAAATTAAGAGCTTAATATTTAATTCGATATTTTTTTCCGCGTTTCCAGGCTACCGTTGCATTTATCATAGTGTTTTTATTCCGATATTTTTAGTAACAACTGATATGAAAAAATTTCCCATTTCTACCCTAATCTTAGATGAACATATAATTTAAAACACAATTCAAACATTCTGCTTTTTATCCGTTCATTTCGATAGAAAATAAGATGGAAACTTGATAATGAAAACGCAATTTCTTTTCATTTGACAAAAGGATATAAATTTCATGGAATAAAATTAGATGAAAATAAGAAAAAAAACTTTTTGTATCAGATAATGCAGAGTCCACCAAAATACAGAAAGAGGTGAATGTATCATTTAAATAAATTTGAGAATAATTTACTACCTTTGTCTTAATAATTTGAAACAAATCTCAATAACATTTCTTCGGTTTCATAAAATAAAATCTAAAACGTACATATTTTTTTAGAAGATAAAATTAATCGTTTCACTTTTTACATATAAGCATTACATTCATTACCATTTTTATTTCAATGATATAGAATAAGAAATTAAATTTTTTAGATAAGGATATATATATATAATGTTTATCAACTGAATGCGTCAATTTACATGTCAATTTTTTAATTTATTATATACATATTTAGAGTAACGGTGATTGTAGTTGATAATTACGAAAAATTCATTATTACCGTCACATAACACTCTAATATATATATATATATATATATATATTAGAGTCCTATAATGGAAAATTCTTTTTCTTATAAAAAAAACAAAAAAGCGCATTTCGTAAAATACGATATAAAAACATGTGAATTTAGTAATGTATTTCACTAATTATTGTTGAATGAATGATATTTCTAATGAATGGATTTCACTAAGTTACAGTATAGGGTAGAGAATATCTTGTAAATTATAATCTACAAATCATAATAAGAATATTATGTTTGCAGACGTGATATTCCGAAAAGATCCTATCATTTTTTATATATAAAAAAATTTTCATTAAATGAGAGATACAAACATGAGTTTAGTAAATGTGTTTTGCTAATTATTATTGATTGATTAATTGATGTTTAGGAAAAGCGCATTTTAATAAGATGTAGTATATGGTAATGAATATCTTTTAAAATATATGCCAAAATTTAAAAAAACAAGAAATGAAAATAATTTGTTGACATAATAAATTTCCACTCGATAAAATTAAAGAACAGCGAAGAGAAAAATGCATACATTTTTATGATGGATGAGCTTTTCAGTTCGCTTAAGATGATACTAGGGAATATTTTCAAGATCAAAAGCACTTAAACTATGTTCAGGTTTTAAGAAAAAATCACTCAATAAAAACTATAAACTATAAATTTAATGGAATTCATCAGTTTTTAAAACTCCGTTATAAGTGAGTAGAACTTATATAATTGTAATCTGGGTGTTTTAATCGTTAGGGTCTTTCTCCTATTAACTTTTTAACATGATTCACAAAATATGGTTTTAATACAATCTTTATCAACACTATAAAAGATTCTAGTTTTTTGCTGAAAAACGATAGGACTCTCATAAATCATTTTAAATTATTCAAACTTAAAATTTTTACTATTTTAGTATTATAGAAATATAACTATAGAGAGTAAATAAATTTTTGTGAGTCTAACATTTTACAAACTAATTAAGTGTATATATATATTTCTTTACGGTAATAATTAATATCCATAGAAAATTAATTATATATATTTCATTATTAATATCACGAACTTTTTCTATTAAGAATTGCTGTTTACAAAGAAATCATGATGGTAAAGCTTGTTTTTGGAATGTAATATTAGATAAGGACATTAAATATTTTCGGATATATTTAAGACACATTGAATAGCTGGACTTATATGATAGTTTCAGTTTTCCTTCCGTCGTTTGAAATGCTGAAACATGTGGATATATTTATATACTAACACAGAATACTTTGTTTTGTTTTGTTTGTAAAGTACAATACTAAAATTTAATTTAAAGAAATAAACTTTAATTAATTTTTTTCTTCAACTAAACATGTTGATTGAAGAGAAATAATAATGCGGGGAAATTATTCAGAAAAGCTGATTACTTTTAAAATGATTTTAATATTAAAAAAGAAACTTGAATAATATTTGGTTCTATTTTGGAAGAATTTATGCTAAATTATGATATTGATTAATCACATTAAAGGTGTTGGGCTTGAATATAAATAAAAATTACACATTATCAGCTCGTCAAGGTATTTATTCAGTACTTTAACTACCGTTTCTCAAAAATAAATAAATCAAAACACTCTTGTGGAATTCGAAACATTAGAACTGGTGCTAATTTGGAAAAGCAAAAAAAATTAGTTTTTTATTATGACTTTAGCAATTATTTACAAAAGTAATGTTTCCAACAATTAAAAACAGCTAATACATAATAGAATAATTAATATGTTTACATTGTTTTACTAAATACGCAGTTATTTGATGTTTGGGTTGTAATCCAATATTGAGTTAGTAATGAACAGTTGATATTTGTAAAATATATTCAGGAGTTTTGACATAGAAATTTACAAACTAATAATTAGTTATTTTATTATTTCCTAATGCAATAATTATGCAATACTTCGTATAATTATATCAAGACTGATAAAACTTCAGCTGTAAATTTTAGTTTGATTGCATAGAACTATTTAAATATTAAAGCAGCTGATGGTGCAATAAAAAACTATGTATATTGGTGAAGACGATTAGAAGCAACAGTCAAAGAATTTCTAAGGACTGTTATCAAATTTCTTCATTGTTGGAATGGAATAAATTAGAACATTTTATAATGCTCGCCGGACAAAATTTTTATCTGAAAATCGAAATTACATTTATATCATCATTTAAATAAACATTTTATCCCCTTCAACCATTACAAATAGACTGGTTTCTGAACTTATAATAACCTATACTTTAACATTATCATCTAAATAATAGCTTTAAATATATAATCGATATACCTGCATTTTATCATCCAAATATTACATCTTATGCATATCATGCGTTAGTAGAGTTTAACAACTAATATTTACTAATGAATACAAGTTAGTAAATCTAAATTATTTCTATTTGTTTCTCTCTCTTATAAAGTCTAATGAACTAACCAATAATGGCTTCTGTAGAATAAAAAATTAAATATGAAACACGAAAAACTTAGGAATAGAAACGGTACTTAATGCGCATTGACTGTAAACGATAATTTTAGAATTAAAAGTCTGTAACTACATATTAGTGTAGTATCACAGAGAGCAACGTGTAATAATTAAAAAGAATACAAGCACTTGAAAAACCGCTGAATTTCAAAGAAATAAATTGATTGCGTATTTTTTTTACCAAAACTCAATCCTGAAGAGTAACAATCCTAAAGAGACTCCGTCACAAATTTTGAGAAAAAGCAAGATTTGCTACGATGTAATATATTAGGAGAAAGCGCTGTTTTTATTAGAAAACCATGCATTAATTTCTTAAAATATTTTAACAAATTTAAGGAATTATGTTCAGATCTCAAAAATCAAGAAAATTTAGCAAATTTTTAAATTTCATGAAAATTTTCTATTGTAAAAAAAGAAATCATAAATAATGACGTAGTTATTATGAGTAATAGTTTTTCGTCTAAAAATTCAAATTAGGATGTATAATCAAAAGAAAAATACACGTTATGTAAGAAATGGAGGGATGTTCAATACTTAAAATTGTACACGAAATGCCCTTCGTTGATTAAGAACATGTGATATAAATTAATAATGTAATTATATATATATATATATCTGTGTGTGTAAATTACATAAAGTTTCATAAATTTTGCTTTTCTTTGAAGGTCAAAGGGAAAGAACATTGTAATACCCAGACAAATAAATATCCTTGAGTTCTGCATATTAATTCCCAGGCAGTTTCAGATTTTCATTGTTTGCTTTACAAAACTTCTAGCCATACATGCAATGGAAATACTTTGCAATGGAAATGCTTAAAACTCATCCATTTTCTAATAAAATTAAAGCTATATTGCAGAAAATATTAGCAAATGAAATATATATATATATATATATTATTTTTTTTAATATTTTCTGAAATATAGTTTTAATTATTTTTTGAAATATTTTTATATCGAATTCTAAATTAATCTGAATAACTCTAAGACTGTTTCTAAAAGTTTCAATTATGATAAAAATACACTTTATCATTTCCAGGTTTTGAACATTGCATTTTATTCTCTGAACTCCCACTAAGCGTTATTAGTTTATATTATATAACTTATAACTTTTTCTCAATATGCATCTGCTCATTACCGTATTTTTCTCCGTTGTGTGTGTGTGTGTGTGTATGTGTACTCAAAACATTTCTCAACTCACACAATTCTTTACATGGAACGCTTATTAGAAAATAGTGTTTTTT
This sequence comes from Nephila pilipes, assembly GCA_019974015.1. Lineage (NCBI taxonomy): Eukaryota > Metazoa > Arthropoda > Arachnida > Araneae > Nephilidae > Nephila > Nephila pilipes. The sequence goes on from BMAW01020302.1 coordinate 726,535, forward strand.
AGGATGAAAAACAAAATTTCAAATTATTATTCACTTATAATTGCTTAAGTAAATTAGAAATTTAAAAATAGCAATAAGAAAAATGCAACAAAAGATGTAGAAAATTTTAGAATAGTAATAAAAAAAAGAACGCGACAAAAGACCTTACGAAATTTAAGAATAATTAAAATTTGATGAACAACAATGACATTTTACTTTCATGAAATCCATAACAATATATTATAAGACATTTATCAGTATTTCTTTCAACGAGATTGATCTCAGTCATTATACTGATAAGTTAAAAAATAATTAGAATTTAATTTTAAAAAATATATAAAGGCCACACTCACTACAGTTAATCACGCTTTTAGACCATGAGCTTCTTATAAAAGAATCATCTCAAGATAATGAGTCCAAATCCAACACGACGAGATATCCATGTGTGTTCAATTGCCAATGATTTTTTAGTCCTCCGAAATATGTGACAAAATCGCAAATCTCAAAAGCTGCTTAACTGAAAAATCTCGCGGATTGAAGTGTGACTTAAAATCTTTCTTTGAACAAGTACAAACAAACTCTCTCTTCCCTCCACTCCAAGTTGTCGTCGCACCGTTTTGCTTGTGAACAAAACACAAGAGATTGAGTTGCAACTCCAAGAAAACGCGTCGGGGTTACTACATTGATGTTTACTCGCCAAATGCTCTGGTTTCAGATATTCATTTAAGGATGCACGCAACGATGACTGGCGTTCTACCTGAGCGGGATATTTAAAGCCTGAGTAGACAAAGAGGATGGTTAATGAAAAATGCTTGGATGGTTGTGAAAGTGATCATTCTGCATAATGTTAAAGAATACTAAATTCGGAATACTTTCTCAAGCAAAATTTTTGTTCTGTCGTTAATTTAAAACTGTACTTTTGTTACACGATGTCCTTAAATACCTTTAAAATGAAAGTTAAAAATGAATTTTCTATCTGAATACTAGATTCAGAATACTTTCTCAAGCATTTTTTTTCTATCGTTAATTTAAAATTGCACTTTTATTTATACTTTTAAAATGAAAATGCAATTTTTTTTCCGTTTAACACATAAAGTTAGCACTACATTCAGCATTAAAACAGGTAAGACGAAATATGGAGCATGTTTTTTACACGAAAAAAAATATTGTTTTTTTTTTTTTAAATTCAGAGTGTAACTGTCCTTTTTATACAAGAGTGATGTTATGATACTGATTTTGGAGCCTTTTTTTTTTCCTATCTGAATAAAGATTCAAGCTTAGTTTCTATTTTTTAACATTAGACGATAAAAGGTTTAAGTCACCATACACAAATTTCCGAAAGTTAATTTAATATATAACACATCGATCAATAACTCCCGAGACTAACCCAGAGATGGCGCTCGTAGTAAACCAGTAACCAGGTCTTTCTAGAGTACTAACCTTTGCTTGAAACGTGTCAAAATTTTAAGTCGATCGGACCAGGAAAAAGGTTTTTTGAAGTGAAGTGAAAAAGGTTTTTTCCAAGTGGGTGCCGCGATTGCTTTCGATGGAACAAAAACAGCAACGAGTCGATGATTCAGAAAGCTGTTTATCGCTATTTACTCGCAACAAAAAAGATTTCTTGCGAAAAAAAAAAAAAAAAAAAGATTTGAAAAAGCTTTGGAACTTTTTAACACCCAAAAATGTGTTTAAAAAAAGGGGTTATGTTGATGAATAAAAAAAAAATTTGCAAAAAAAATGTTGTTTTCAATGTTAGACTCGGGAGTTATTGATCGATGTGTTATAGTTTGTTTTTGGGTTCTTTTGAACCACCGTTAGGTAGATTATGAATAAATAAATTAATAAGTAAGCATAAAAAGAATAAATAATGGAAGAATGAAGTTTATATGCATTACATAATTAAAAAAATTTCAAATTTTAATTAAAATTAAAAGATCACATTTCTTTTAATTTTATATACCAATAAATATTCATAAATAAGTTACCAAATATTACATCTCTTCCTTTTACAAAGGAATCACTGAAATTCTGGAAATATTCTAAATATTTTACTTACATAAAAGCTAAGATTTCAGGAACTTTTCCCTAGAATAAGGTGCTTCAAATAACGCTAAATTATTATAAGTTTTTCCTGTTTTACGTGAGGAACGTATAATTTTATTTATTTACAGGGAGCTAACAATTAATGGATTAAAGTATTTCCTTTTTACATTTGAAAATAAATGTATATGAAGTGTTTCCCCCGTCAATACAGCTAGGAAGGATAGATCATGCAATTTTCATTTGAAAAGAACAAGTTTCCTCTCTAAGCTCTGTTCTAAAATTTGTAAGGAGGTTACAAAATTATCTGTTCTTAAAATATATTTTTCAATACAAAAACAGACATACGCAACTTTGGTTTTCGTAAATTTCTATTTAATTACAGACTAAGAGTGAGATGAAGAGTTAGAGCTAAATATTAATAGCAAAATTTCCTGCTTAAACTATTAAGAAGTTATCTTTATTAAAAGCAAACCAGTGCAATACAAAAAGGCAACTTGCTCGTAATATCTTCTTTTTCTGAATATTTGAACCATTCGGTTCACTGAAAGCTCTAGAAATATAATATTCCTATCGAAGTTACGGGGTTAACTCCTAAATAACGATTAAATAATGACGTTATACATTTTTTTAAAAAAATCTTAAAATCATTAAGATTGTAAAAATTAATTGCTTAAACAATCTTAGTGTAAAACAGCGAGTATATGTTATAAAGTGTTTTTCGTGCGTATTTCCTTCAAACAATCTCTTGAGGGCTTTCGTATGATATTATTTTATTTGAGACCTTCTTCCTTCGAATGAACACTGAATTATACAACTTAGAATAAAAATATCGACATGTAGTGATTAAGATTGATGAGATAAAAATTTATAAATAGCGAAGAATTTAATAAGAAGATTGGGAGTAAGAGAGGGAGATTGTAAGGTTTGAATCAACCATTAGTATAAAGTGATCATCGGTGAATGAAATTTTAGTCGGAATCAACGAACACGTTTAGTACTTACTCGGATCTGGTGTATTAGTGGTGAGGTAAGGCAACATTTTTAATTATATTAATCTCCTGTTGCGGATGCGTGAGGGTCTGCTTCACAGGCGTGATAAATATCCTGATTTTGGAATATTTTATCAGGAAGGATAAAAGTTACTTAAAAACTTTATTCAGTTATTATTTAAACTTGGTAATTAGTGACTGAACTTTTTAAATTTACGATAGATCGAATAAGTGCATTTTTGTAATTGGGGTGTCAGAATATAAATACATAATACATCAATCAATAACTCCCGAGACTAACATTGAAAACAACATTTTTTTTGCAAAATTTTTTTTTATTCATCAACATAATACCTTTTGTTAATCACCTTTTAGGATGATACAATCGTTCCAACGCTTTTCCAAATCTTTTATTTATTTATTTCCCCCCCCCGCGGGGGGGGGGTGAGGGGGGTGTGCAGGAATACTAATGAGTTGCTGGTAAATAGCGATAAACAGCTTTCTGAATCATCGACTCGTTGCTGTTTTTGTTCCATCGAAAGCAATCGCGGCACCCACTTGGAAAAAACCTTTTTCATGCTCAATTTTTCATGAAGCATAGTAAATACACTTCCATATGATATCTGTGACATCTCAGCAATCTCACGGAGCTTCACTTTACGATCTTTCATTATAATTTTTGTCACTTCACTCACATTTTCCGGTGTAACGGCTTCCACAGGTCTACCCGAGCGTTCCGCGTCATTTGTGTCGGTACGACCACGTTTAAACTCGGCAAACCACCGACAAATCGTTGCTTTTGATGGACAAGAGTCCGGGTAACATTTTTCAATCCATTGTTTCGCTTGCACGGTGTTTTTACCCATTAAAAAACAATGTTTTATCAGAACACGAAACTCGGTTTTTTCCATTTTTTAAACAAACTACAAAACGACTTTACTCCAACCTCGATAACTCAGCTGTTTCTGGTCCGATCAACTTAAAATTTTGACACGTTTCAAGCAAAGGTTAGTACTCTAGAAAGACCTGGTTACTGGTTTACTACGAGCGCCATCTCTGGGTTAGTCTCGGGAGTTATTGATTGATGTGTTAACAACGGAATAGTAATAAAGAAAACTTAATGCAATTAAGATATCTTGCAAAAAGGTTCATTTCTTAAAACATATAATTGTTATAGTATTTTTTTTTTTTTTTTTTGAAATGTTTTTCTCTTTTTTTCGTCTGTTTCTCCTTTTCTACCTTTATAACAGTCTGATGATTTGTATCAAAACGACATTCTGGATTTCTAGATTTTCCATTAAGGGGGTACCTTTTTTTTATTATTATTTTCACATCATTTTAAAATATGGCTTAAATAATTTAAAACTAGTAACAGTAATAAAGTATATTTATCAGCAAGGAATTTGGTTCCTTAAGTTTTATTACAATGTATATTATTTTAATTTAAATGTCACCGAAATAAAACTAAAAACTTAAGAGCTATATGTAGTAAAAACCATATTAATATATTTATTAAGGTTTCTCTTTTAGCCTTAAATGTTCGAACGAAATTTATCTACAATTAGGATAAATAAGAATCCTTTCACAAGAAAAGCAAAAGCATTTCCATGAGTACCTTTTTTTTTAATTCTTGGAAATTATGATGAATAGAAATATTTTTACGCTAAAAGGGCGGTTGTATAAAATAATCACAAGGTTTGAAAATTATTACAACTGATGCGTGATGAAATCTTTTAACATACCATCGTACTTATACGATAAAGCACCCATAGCTAATTTGTAATTATATCAGTTGCAGAATGAGTACATTCGAAAATAGATTCCATTAATGGAAATCTGCTTGGCTAAATGTACAATGTCTAGAACTACATAAGTAAACGTGTATAAGTGTTTTTTTTTAAAAAAAAACCCGCCTAAAATAAGGCAATATTTATCGCTTTTTATTCCTTTTATCTATATTTACCACCTAAATTAATCTCCTATAACAATCGTCTAAAGTGATCAGATTAATATGTTTTTTCTATATATTAAAATATAGATAAAGATATTTTGCTTCCTATCCAGACAATTAATGTAAGATATAAATAAATAGCACCGTGATGAATTTAGTACTATATATATCGTTGATGATATTTTTCAATCTGTTGTAAAAACATAATAATTTAATTCGAAATTTCTAGTTACTTAAAAAACGATGTAAGAGTCTTAGTTGTAGTTTGTATTTGAAAAATATTACAGATTTTAAGCACTTAAAAAAAGTACTACTGTAAAACAAACACATACACTTTCAATCAGTGCAAATATTAAGTACGCATTTCTTGTCAAAATTTACTGATAAGCAGTATCAAAATCGGAAGTAGCATTGAAAAGTAAGGACAGTTAGATGAAAAATCATGCCTTGGAATGACGTTCTTCTCGAAGAATTAACGAATTAAGAGACATAATTTTTGCAGCACTGATAATTTCTTCGGTAACTGTAAAAGACATATTTAGGTAATTTTTAAAGGTCAGTTCCATCTCAAATGAGATAATCATCAGTCTTTTATGCAGAGGTAAAAAATTAGGATTGGCTATTAAAAGTTTCTCCATTATCGACAGATATGACGAGATGAAAAAAAAACAACGTCCAATTATCGCGACTTCACTGAGCATTGGGGAGTGTAGTATTGATGACAGCAAAGCATTGGGGAGTGTAGTACTGATGACAGGAGATCCGATAAAGTTTGATGGATAGATGAACAGGAGCTCTCTCTTTTCTCTCTTTTTTTTCATTTGATTGCTCATAATCCATTTATTCTTATCACAATAATAACCAATAAACATAAATAAAATTCTTAGAATAATGTAGATGTTCTTGCCAGAGATCTGGGAAAATGCATTCCAAAACTTTTTTTTATCCTCAGAAAACATGACAACTTCCTAGAAAACGCTACTTAATTATTTTTTTTTTTTGAAAAATTCTTCTGTTCGTGACCCCCCCCCCCATTAAAACGTAACTTTTTTTTTTCTTCTTTTTTTTTCTGAAGCTCAGTTTTTTTCCAATTCTCAGTTTTTCCTCCTGCTCCCCTCCTCCGACTTTTAGTCTGTTTTGACTTTTAGCATTTGCATCCCACTTGACATATATAATCCAGAATACTATTACTTTTAATTAATATACTTTTAGCATTTAAATTCCCCGGGATAATAAGTTCAAGTACCTTACCATCTTTCAGTTGTATCGTACATTGTTATGAGTTTCAAATAGAGGTTTTTAAAAATTTGTTTTCACGCATATAAAAAGACTAGGAATGTTGAGGGGGGGGGGAATTAAACATTACAAGAATAGATCATTGAATTTTCCCGATCTTGAATTTGGCTCTCATTGTCTGTAAGCCTTAAAGTTGTTATTATAATGTTAAGAAATAGAAACTAAAATTACGTAACACTTTTCTGAACAAAAAAAGGCTTCAAGAATTTAAGCAAGTTGCAGGTAAAAAGAAAAAATATTTAGATTTGAGTATCGTATAGAGAGAAGCCTATTTTAACTTACTTTTCGTTTTTGTTTTGATCAATCAATCAATCTTTTTTACACAATCTGTGAATGTAGAACAGATTGTGTAAAAAAAATTGATTGATTGATCAAATCGAAATGCTGTTGGGGAAACACGTACATGCCTTTTCATGTTTATTCATTTATCCTTTTAGTTTATGGGATATATTTTGAAAAGATTCACTAAAAGACCTTTTCCCAGCGTATTTTATTGAATACTAGGGGGAAAATTAGCTTCAAAAAAGTATAATTGCATTCATATTTTTTGAAAAAAAATTCTCTTAATGTTTTTTCAGTCTTCTTAAAAAATTTTTATATTTTAAAGGGAAACGTCTATGAGTAATTTAAACACTGAATGAGTTCTTTTGGTGTTTTTTCTTTTACATAATTATCTAAATGGGGATCATAGCATTACATATGATTAAAAAAATTAATTAAGAAATAACTTACTACTAACTAAACTAAGCATAGAATTAAGGCTTCTTGAGAATCTAAAGACTAAACTTCATTGTTTTCATTTCTTTTTTGGAAAACTGTATTTTTCTTACTTTGTATTACAGTAATTTGTCAGTAATAACTATATGATTGTTTATTAACGTCGCAATGAGAAGTAACACGAGGTCTATTGGTGACGGACATCGTAATTTAATGACTAAATGAAAGCGCGAAGAGAACTCCGATAACTTTTCGATTATGACTATATGAAGTATTCCAGTATAAAATACAATTCGCATTTCCTCTTAAGACTTAATGTCTTATGGTACAATAATTATATGAAAGTTTCCTACATAAAATGCATTTCATATATTTCGTCTTACGACTTAAACATCTTATGAGATAAAATGACATTAAGAAATTTTTCAATCTAAAATACGTTTTTTATTTCATCTTATGACTAAACATGATATGAGATAATAATTGCATGACATTTTTCGGTACATAAAATACATTTCATGTTTCATTTTATGACTTAACGCCTTGTGGAATAACAAGTGTATGAAAATTTCCGGAGTAAAGCACGTACCACGTTTTGTCTTATGACTTGATGTCTCATGAGATTATGACTGTATGAAATTTTCCAAATATATAATACGTTCAAATTTCCTCCCCGCTAAATGTAATTACTGTAATGCTAAATGGAATATTCATATGTCAAAAATGAAAAACTGAATTTTTTGGAATACGAGTATTTATATAAATTTTAAAAATACAGTATAGTAAACGGATATTATAGGCATGGTATATAACTATATTATCTTCAATATATATTTAATAATTTTTCTATCTGAAAGTATGTTCCAAGTTTGGATCTTGCTCATCAATATTAGGCAAAAGTAGCTTTAAAGAATGCCATAGTAAATAGAAGATCTTAAATCAATGATTAAGCCCAAGCAAACTATACTGAAAATTATTTTTACTCGATAAATGTGATTTATTATTATTATTCATCTACACTATTGTAGAATGAGAAGGAGAAAATTTTGAAATGCTATCATTTTATTAGTTAGCTATAATTATTTCAGGGGGGGGGAGAAATAAATTATTTGTTTCAATGAATATAATAGTAAATCATTTAAGATATATATAAATTCCATCATCTTTGAATTTGATTAATGAAAACATTGTGGCTAAAATAATCACTACGAAAAGAAAGCGCATTTTTTTTTATGAAATTAATAATAAAAGAATATCATAAAAATAAGAAACGCTAAAGATGAAAAGTAATGAAAAACGAACCAGAAAAGAAAAAAAAGAAGAAAGAAATGTAGCAATATTAATATATTCATTTGAAAAAAGAATTAACTTTGTAACTGATGCATCACTTTCATGCGTTAATATTTCAGTATGAAAACGCCTTAAGATATAACTCTTTTAAATATTTCATCCGTCTCATCAATAATCTCGAAAAGGTGATCAATTATTTGTAAATGAGATGTAAAAGAACACACACAAACTGTCAAAATGTAAAATGTTTCAAATAAAAAACAAAATTTAAATATTATTCTTGCCTGTATTAATTAAGTATCGAAACAAAATCAAAAATGTGGCTTTTGAGAGAAGTTAACCAATTTTAATTGTGAAAAAGTTTTTTTTTTCTATTTGGGTGATTCATTTTAAATATGCATCTTAAAGCCCTAAAAACATATTTAAAAGTAAACTTTTAAATTAAAGGAATATGTTACATCCAAACATAATCATTGCCTTTATTTAATGAAACGTAAAAACGAAGGATAATATGATAGTGTCTATAATATCCAGCTATTAAATTTCGTATTCTCCCCCTCCCTCCCTTCCTTTTTTTCCCCCTCTCTTTGGAAACTATGCACTCATTTTATTTTCCTTTAAGTTTTCAATTGGGGCGATAAAAATTGAAGAGAACTGCAGCAATCTTTCACTTTTAAAAGTTTATGATATGACTTTATCGACTTCCACAAACAACTAATTTCATTAGGCATCAATACCTTCCGAGACGGCATTCAAGGTTGCACAGCTCAAAATTTTTTAATAGAATGAATAAAACTATTTAATGGGATAAATAAGAAACTATTGTTAAAAAGGTGTTTATTTTTAATTTCGCACATGAGATAATTAAGAGGACAGAATAAAACATTATCCCTGTTTTTTAAGTTCATTTATTCAACTCTCTCATATCTGAAATTTAAAAGCTTGTTCCGTAGGTGAAATTCATCACAAACTTCGGATAGAAATTTTAATTTTATGATAAAAGGGCTTTTAAGAAATAATGTGCATCTATCCTTGTTTTACTCGTTTTTAATCACTAAACAATGTTAATTTTAAAAAAATTATACACAGTTAATAATAAATGTTTTCTTAGTCATTTCATACTTAATACTATTTTATTATTGGATCGAAAAATATAATATCCCTCACTTGTAGCTCATAACTTCTTAAAATGATTAATTATTGCTTCTACATTACACGCAATATGTACACTCGGGAATATTGAAAATAATTCACCAAGAAGGAAGCAAGTTACAATTGCGAAACTTCGCAAGATAGTTAAATGACGTCCAATACGAAAATGATCCAATTGGTGCCAATACGCATGACCACACACCCACACGTAACGATCCCATTCCGACTCTAGGAGGACTTTAGTAAAAGAAGAATGCCGGGTAGATGTGTGAAGGTAGAAGATTTCACGCAGTTAAGCGAATTTAAGAGAGTGTCTGATTATCGGCTTGAAAACCTCAGGGTAGTCCACGCACTCGTAATTGTTCAGTAAGATAATGATCTTTTACATACAGCTCGAGTAACTCAAGATTTTCTACATCATGTTCAGACTCTTCCATGGCCGGCCCGCTCACTGGACTTGTCCCCTACAGATCATATGTGGAACCGGCCGAAACGCTAGATGCTGTCGTGTCACTCCATCATGATTTGGTGGTGGTTGTTCAAGATTTATGGGCCCATCTGACTCAGGACAATATCCGACGTCTAATCAATTCATTGCCGGGTAGTGCTGTGGCATGTATTCCAGAAGGAGATGGTTCGATGTGCTACCGAAGTTGCTTTGTATTTATCTGTCTTCATTTGGGGCCCAAGAGAATCTCTCATCTGTATCATTATGTGTATTAAATTTCATTTCAAACAGAGGCTCCCTTCTTAGTATGCTATTTTCAATGTGTCCCTGGGTGTATTTCCATCTTGTTTATGGAATTAGTCATAAGAGGTCAATGAGTAGTGGACAACAGTGACTAGAGTAGTTCCGATATAGTTTTAAGTAATACCGTATTACAGAGCTGCATTACTGGCTGTTTACGACGAGCTTTGTAGCTTTGCACCATGGCCAGATGTAAAGCAGACTATGACGTGAGCTCTTTCGCGTTTCCCCCTTCAATTTACACTTTGGTACCTTAAATTGACCTTGTTTGAATTGAAAATATCTCACAATATATAAAACATGACTCATGTAGATTAGATTAGAATTATTGGTGTGATTGCTTATTAACATCACACTGAGGAGACACACTAGAGCTATTGGAGACGGATCTCGTAATTTTTAGCCTCGGTCAAGTGACGAAACTGACACCTGAGTTGACACCTCCCTCTCCAAATTTCTACTCCACACTAAGGGGAGAACTTGGTACGTCAACCAGACTTAACGTGCATCAATCTTCAGCGGACACATATACAACGGGTCTCTAGAGGCATCAGGGTTCGAACTCACGACTCGACGATAATAACGCAGGCCACGAGTCAGCGAACATGATCACTAGGCTACCGCGGCCCCTTAGAATTATTTAAGTGTAGTGTATAGATCAGATAAATTTCATTTACAATCAGCGAAGAATTTAATACAAAATTAATTAGATTTAGAGAGAGTTAGTGGCAGAGAGGAAAATTGAGTGTATAAGCGAAGTATACTGCGAAAAACGGGTATTCGAAATCGAGTACAATATACTCACTTTTGAATACTTCACATACTCAGAATGGCTCGGATGCCAACGTATTCAAATCTAAAAATCACACATACTCTTTTTTAGTAACAAGTACGTACTCAAAATGGAAACTTCACATACTCATTTTTGTATCAAATATGAGTGTGGTTTAGAAAAATGAATATATCATGTATTTATTCGTGAATCTGTTACTGCATCAAATATGAGTGTGAAACAATAAAGTGAGTATGTTTTGCATTTATTTTCGATATTGTTGTTGTATCGAATATGAATTTTAAACAAAAAAATTCATATCAACTTACACTTTAAGGGACTTAAATAAGCGCTCCTTTATTTGCAAGTATCATTTTCTTCATCTTAAATATTATTTAACATACACTTTATGAAGTTTTTGTTACAAAACTTCCGATTCAAAATTCTTTCATTTACTGTGTGTAACAAAACTGTTTCTTTTAGAAACAAAAATGCACCTGTTATGGGATCATAAATTGTAATTTGAACTTATACTTCAAATTTAAATCAATTCGAGTGGTTTAATAAATCTTTAACTAACGAAAATCGATTCGATTCAAGAGTTAAATTCTTTTCAAAACAAATGTTAAAGGGATCTGAGCTATTAATTACAGAAGCAATTCAATTCATTAAGAATTATATTTATGTTTTTACAAGCAATATATAGTTTGTTTCCTACACATGCAGAAAATGGAGTTTTATTTAAAGTTCAGTCATTTAATAATAAGTTATTAGAAATATCTTGGAAACATTATGATGAATATTAGATGTTCGATAGTAAAAAACTTAGTGTACAGCATTTTTTTTCCATCTAACATATATTTACTTTTGAATTAACATAACTAAGCATTGAATTAACATAACATGATTCGCTATACACAGAAAAAATAAAACCGTATCATATTTTTGAAAAATTTATTCTGAATATCATACACATAGATATCAGGCATTTAAAAACAAAACATTCACAATTTTGAAACCAGAATATTAAAAAAAAAGTAAAATTTGTTAACTTCTACAAATGAAGGCATGTCGTTTCAAAAACCACTTATAAACACTGCAACCTAATCCATACTAGTTATAGTCCAACTGCATTCGAAAAAATAGGTTATGTTTTAATGTAGCGTACAATGAGGTATCATTTAAAATTATTAGGAAGTTCTAATATGTAAAGGTAAAAAGATTTTTTATTGCTTTGAAATCCACAACATTTTGTCAGGTTACTAACTACGAGTGAAAATGTTTTTCAAACAACGCTGTTTCAAATAAATATACTATTTTTACATTGTTATTATGTAGACAGTTCTTTAATTTTTCGAAAGAGAGGCAAGTCATCTACACAACCAATTACTACAGCTATATTTTTGAAAATATGCTGTACCATTGTAGTATAAACTATTACATGTAAAAATTTCTGCTTGGTCTGTTAAACCATCCATTCTACATAGCAGTTCTTGTTGCTTTGAATTACGAACTTGGACACACTTAGATCCCAAAACATTTGTTATACAAGGGAATTTTAAAGTTTTTTTTTACTGAACACATGTACCATTTTTAAATGGTGTTAGTGAATTAAAATTTACTTAGACAGAGCTTGTCTCCATATGATTATAAAAGAAGATCAGTTTTACAAGATTTTTTTTAGAAAAACCACAAGTGTTTTCAATTAAAACAAAGCAGTACGATCATATGAAAGCATAGCTTTTTTGCATTATGTATTATACAATAACATAAATCCAATTTAAAAGATATGGATCAGTTCATAATTAAGACAAAATATCCATTATACATTAGTATGTAAGTACATTTAATTTTTATGCATAATGTCACATATTGTAGAGAAATTTTGGAATATAGAATAATAAAAAGTATTGAAATTTATTAACGTGTTTTATTTTGCAAATTGATTTTGTTCATTTTGTAATTTCTTATCTAAAAAAAGTATTATAAAATTTATATGAAATTACTCTCTTAGAAAGATTCATTGCCTACAAAAATGTTATGTAAACTTGCCTATTTCAAGACATGTAAACCATTTTAAAATTGAATATAAAAATAAAAATAAAATTATTCTGAATTGAAAAGCACTACTTTTAATATTTGTCTATAAAAAAGTGCTTTTGTGGCAAAAATATGTTTCAAGGAGAAATTACGGTTATTGGTTAGGCACCTTTAAAAGCAAAATTTTAAATTATGTGATTTTAGCACTTAGATATGCGTCAGGATAAACATAAACTTTTTCAATTTTGTTTTGACCTACATTGTGTCCTACTACAACAGTCACTGTCATGATGCCATAATTGGTGTTTGCACATGTTGCTTAAAGTTGAGTTCATTTTTGACCTGAATGAATCAAATAGTATGACTTATTAGGTATCTAAGTAAATACGTGAAACTTGCAACATAATGTTTTTTTAAATAATATGCCAAAATAAGGTGAATATTTATTACATTCAGCATATAATTAAATTTGTCATAAATCATACCTAGCGAAAAATTAATAATTTTACCAATATATATGTCTACAAAAACAAACCTTTGTGATATGCGTTAACATCGGATTTCTCTATGTGCTAGTTTTTTACATCTTGTACATCAATTTATTTCGTTTAATATTATCATATTTCTCATATTATACAATTACTTATATTCGGTAGGAAATAATCTGAGTATATTTTTTATATATCTATAGATTTATTCTCGTTTAATTCGGTTGTTAAAATGTCGCTCGGTAAGCCTATCTAGACTTGCTTCTGGCGTTTGTTTGTATACTTCCGATATAAGCTTTAAATTATTTTCTGCCTTAAACAGATGTATTTTTGAGCTGTTAACGGCTATTTCAGTCTTTTGTTTTGATTAAGCTTATTGTGTATTTCAAATTATTTCATGATTTAATATTGCTACGTATCATTAGATCATCGGTTGATTCTAACATGTTAAAAATAAAGGCCCCCAATAATTTTATTCTAATATTGTAATTATTCCAAACCCTCTGAAAAATACATGTGAATAGTTAAAGTGTAATTAAGCTCTTCTGAATTATAGTATATTTTATATATAAACATTTTATACCACAGGTTCCCAAAGTGGTCCAGGTGGACCCCCAGATGTCCGTAGGAGACCACACGGAGGTCCACGTAGACGTGAAAAGAAAACAGGGGTTCACAAGTTGTAAGTGGGGGTCCACGAAAAATTTTCTGGTTTTTATAATAAAGAACAAAAATTTTGGCTTGGATTTACCTATCAACGTAGGCAAGTAGCATCATTCACTAAATAGGTACTCAAAAATATTCGAGACTCAGTTCAAACACAGAATTGAATAGAACAATAGATAATAGTACAAGTGTACACCACATGTCGAGACTTGCAAAGTGCCGCCCGTGAGCCCGCTTGTCCGGGATGCTTGTTTAGACCTGCAAAGGGATGAAATGCGACTTGCGCAACCCAAGGAATCAACCCATGAAATGATACCTTATGAGGCATGCTCTTGTCTTTATTGTATCATTTTGTATTGTTTTATTTTGATCCATCAATTTTAATACCTCGAGCAAACAAACCCCGTTCATTTTCTGAAACTTATGTAAATAAATAGGAACTGAAGGGAAACGGATTTTCTAGTTTTTTATTTTGCGCTTTATGTCATCTCGGCTTCGATATTATCACTTGTGTGAACTATCACATACTAATAGAGTTCACACATAGGCATGGGTCAGTCTGAATGATCAGTCAAGTTAATTTATAGCTCAATTTTATTATTCTTTCTTTAGAATAACCATTACTCCAGATGCTTATCCCGCCTATAGAGTAATTGCGGAAAGATTAATATTAATGAAATGCTTACTTATCTTACTTCTGACTAAATGGACCCAAGTCAGTTGTAGACGTATAAGCTGGATCTGACTAAATATTCCTTCTCCGATGATCACTTCATACTAATCGTTGAGTCACTAACCTTCCAAACTCTCTCTCTCTCTCTCTCTCTCGCTCTCTCTCTCTCTCTCTCTCCTAAGTAGGAGTCATTCACAAGAAAAGGCTCTAGAATCAAATGACATCATATGAAAGCCCCTAAGAAGTTAGTTGAATTTAAATACGTTCGAGAATCTTGTCATAGCTTGCTCGTCGAGATGAAAAATAATAGCTCTTAGAGGAATAAACCACACAGAAGATATAATTTCGTTCGAAGCCGCTTGTATGATGTGTTAGTTCTTATTTATAGTCGCAGATGTCACAGAGATAAACTACGCTTGGATTATATTTAAATTTAGTGTAACAGTTGCTACTTTTTCTTTGCGGCCGCGGTAGCTTAGTGGTCATGGTTGCGACCTCATGGCCGGCTTAGTTTCCATCGAGTCATAAGTTCGAGAGTCCTGATTCCACTAAAGACCGTACTGTAGCGGGGTGACAGCATGTGTCGTCTTCGTCACTTGACCAAGGCTCAAAAATAAGAGGTCTGTCTCCAATAGCTCTTGTGTTATTTCCAAGTGCAACAGTAATAAACAGTAATAATCAACTTTTTTTTATCGCTTATTCGTAAATCTCTTATTTATAGTATTATATTCTGCTCATTTCAAGCAGAGTATTATTTTATTATTCCTTTAAGGCTGAGAGTTATAAATATATTTGATAAATAAAAGTACGAATGAGCTCTTAATCTGAATCTTTGTGAGTCTCTAAGCTAACGTGGCCATTTTAGTAAAAATAAATGAATGTGAATAAGCAAGGACGGTACAAACACATTTGTCGAAGTTCCACATCACACAATGAGAGGATTTTGAGTATCAGTGTGATTTCATCCAAAGCAGCTACAATTATCCAACATTACAGTCTTCTGGGGAATTAGGGCTGCAGCTAAGACTCGATTCGAATGAATTTGAAAGTGAAAAAAGATCTTTTTTGTGATCAACACATAGCCTGCACAATAACTCATCAAATTTTCTTTTCATCTTCATACTTTTCTTCTTCATCAATTTTTGTGTCCAAATGCTTTTAAATTATTTATTATTATTTTTTTCATATCAGATGTTTTAACTATTCTATAACTCAATATAATCTGCACACCCTAACTGTGAGACCAAAACATATAGCGCGTCTTTCAAACGAATGTTATTTTGGAGAAAGTATTCAGAAATGTTTTCCCCCCCCCTCCAGTTGGAAGAAAGGTTATAAATGTACAATTCAAATGAAATTAAACCTAGAATCAAAAAAGATTACGCGCAGTGAATCGAAACTCAAGTTAATTATACGTATCGAATTATTTTGGGTTTGTTCGAATCTCAATACAAATTCTGGTAGGGAACATCTTACTTTAAAAGAAGAGAAAAAGAAAAATTGTTCATGGAAGGCCGATGCGTCACGGCTTTGCAACTTTCAGAAAACACAATTTCGAAATTTGGGAGGAAAAAACCCTGAAAGATCTAAGAAGCAAAAACAGTATTTAGTAAACAAACTTAGTTCGGCTGATTTATAAGTTTAGCACAATGGGGCTACGTAACGGGCTATTAACGACATTTCCAATTATTTTGTAATAGCACTTATGTTCCAATTTATCCACTGAACCATTTGAAAATCTTTAAATTCTATTTAGATTTAATTTATGGTAGCTTCTATTGTTCCATATGTCGACATTAATGATTGCAAATTCACCGACTTTTTCTTTTACCGATAATTCGGTAAAACTTTCAAACAAAACCGATATACCAATAAATTACCGGGAATTCTGCAATCTTTAAATATAAAATGAAAATTTATACTAAACAGTCATTTTATTTTATTATTGCATAATGTGACAAATATACATGAAAATAAATTATATCATTAACACAATATTGATAAAAATAAATAATTTTATTAATATATATATAAGCCATACTTATACACGAACAATTTTCTAATACGAGTAAAATATATCATAAAATATGTGACCTATTTGTCAATGTATTTTAATAAATATACACGAAAGAAATATAACTGATCAATACCTTGACCTTCTGATTTTGATCTAATTTTTGTAAAAAACAATCCTCTCGCAGTAGAAAAAAACCCTTTCAGGGTCCACACTTGTTGGTTTATTAATTATTAAAAAACCTCTCACTATTTGAATATATTTCCCCTTTTGTTTTCCTGTTGAAAATACTTAACTTTTTAACGATTTTATTAATGTTTTGTGCGTGCCAGATGCATATTATGATGTTGTGTTCCTACGATTTAATTTTCAACAATAATTTAAGTTTCTCTTTCATAGAGATAAAAAAAAAAAATCTGCAAATGTCGAAGAAATTGCGGATTTTGAGTTTTCGGAATCACCAACAATCATTATTTCTGTTTCAGCATGGCTGACCGTAGTACCCGTATGTGTATTATGTGTATCGTTGTTATAGTATGAATATATGCGTTCAATCAATTACAAGATTTCACTTTTGACAATAGCATGACCCTGCGAATAGGTATCAAAGAATTTATTATAATTATGTGCAAAATTTACCGATTTATGTATGTGTGTGTGTGTAGGGGCGAAAAGTTGCTGAAAATAAGGTCTAATAAATTTTTGTGTATACATGTTTTGTATTTTTCCCATTTCACGAACAGAGATTTAATTTTTGTGTATTATATCTAATTTTTAAAACCAGTTTGAATGAAAGTAGGGCTGAAAAAAATACGAGTAAATGCGACTTAGATTATTTTGACCTGTTAGTCGGAACGGAACTCGGTTGCAAGTCAGAGAGACCCAATACACATGGAAAATAGCAATTTTTTCAAATACAGTGAAAAATACATTACACGAAAATGTTTAACATGAAAAATCGGCTTATACGAAGTAATAATCAAGTCCTTTTTTTTTCTCGATTTCATTAATATATTTTTTAAAATTTTTGTTAGATGTGGATTACATCCCACTTTATTTCTGTTTATATTGAGATCAATAAGCCAAGTTCCTCTTTAGTAGATAACGTAACTATAAATGTCGATGGAACTGTGCATATTGAATATTCAGAATCGACAACATTTATAATTTCTGCTTCTACCTGGAGAATAAGTACTAAGAAGTGTATTTTAGTTATGTACATAAAATTTACCGAATTACCTGTAAAATCAATGTAAAATTACATTTAATAATTATAGAGGTTAAAATTCCCAATTTACAGGTAAACCAGAACAGTAACTGAACTGGTAAATCTAACCAGTATTTGATAGAATTATGTCTTGAATCCTTTATTTTGCCACTTGTGAACCAAGTTCTTACTCTGGAGTTACTCTGGATCCAAGTTACTCTGGATAAGACAAGAACTCGCGTATAGAATTGTGGAAATTATATCAGAATCGAATTTATAAATCTACGTGAGAGCAATCGACGACGGATCTCGCAGTTTTGGACAAGAGACGAGATCGCAAGTTGAGATGATACCTCCTTACTTTAACTTCCACGTCATATCACGTGAGGACTTTGCAGCCTATTTCCATTTACTGTCCAGACACTTTAGCTATTCTGTACGATGTGTAATTTGTGAAATTAAGACTCAAATTCTCGCTTCAATTTGGCCATGAGGTTAGCGACCATGATCATTTGGATATTGTGGCCCCTTGCAAATGAAAAAAAAAAAATTAATTTTTATTGAGCTCGTACGGGGGAAAGTTGTACAGCGCATCAGCTTAAACAAAGCTAATTTCTAGTCCGGAATACAAATTTAACCAATTTAGTTTAAACATAAATCAAAGGAAAATATATTTCAATGAAGCATTCTCTTTTTGTAAAGATACTAGAATTTTTAGCTTCAGTTAGTGTATTCATTTAATTAAGATGTTCTGGTTAATGCTGACACACTTAAAATTATACTTATAAAAATAATACTTTAATTCTGATTTGAAGTTAAGGAAAATTTAAATACTGTATATTCTGGCGCATAACGTGCTCCTACAATTTCAAATTACATTTTTAAAGGTTAGGTACATTCGCCGCATAATGTGCACCTTTTCTTTACGAAGAAACCTGAAATGTACATGTGTGATGCTCTTATCTTTTGAAGTAATTTATTCAAAGAATTTTCCAAGGCTTTAGAAAAGCGGCTTACTGAATTGACGAGCGATAAGAGAAATATGTGGGGAGGGGAGGCTTGAGGGGATAAATAATTCTGCGAATAGGGTGGACTGTATTCAATGCAGATGTGCACAAAAATATTTTTCTAAATATTTGGAAAATGTGGAGCACAATTTGAAGTATGAATCAGCTTTTCCGAACCGAATGTCCGTTGGCGTGGTGTGGATGTTAGGAGAGGGGGTGCAAGCTCAGGTGTCGTCCTCGTCGCCTGACCATGGTTCAAAATTACGAGGTCCATCACCAATAGCCCTCGTGTTGCTTCTAGTGCGACGTTAATATAAACTAAACTAAACTAAAATCCGAACCGAATGAATTCGCGGAATTACAAGTTAAATGCTCACTTTTTCTTCAGTTTATTGAGAGCTGGTTTCAAATGTAATGCAATTCAGTTTGTGAGAGAAAATAGAAATTGCCAGACTGCAAGGATATGCCTAAAAGGAAGACGAATATGAAGAACTTTTCATGTTATGCGATAATGAAAATTTTTAAGTTCATAAAGTATGTCATTTCATTTAAATAAAATTCATTAATTCCAAGTAGAAATCTAATTCTCTTTATGCTCATATTTTCCTTATTTTTAAATCTATTTTTTTAACATCCGGTGTTTTTTCCGCCCCCCAATATTTTTCTTTTTTTTTTTTTTTTTTTTTTTTGTATCAAAAGTGTTATACGCCGGAATATACGGTATTTAAAAGAAAGATAGTGCTTCTTTAAAGCTTGAGCTCTATCTAGCTTCAGTTTAAGGAATATGCAGTATTCCTTATACTGAACATTCACTTAAGGGTATTTATTGTCACAATCCATAAAAAACTTATATTTCTGGGGGAGGGGAATACATAAAAACACTGCAGAACTCTTTTAAAAAAAAAAGTCATAAGAATGTATCTGAAACTTTCCACAGTGCTCTCTGAAAATAATAAACGTTCAGGCATACCATAATTTATTTTTTTTATTTATTTTTGGTCGAAAGTTAAAGAAATACAGGAACAGAAACGTATATAGATCAAATTTTAATTCAATATTTTATTTTTTGCACTTAAATCAATGTTTGAATACTAAATTTTCGTCGTCTGTAACTAATACTTAAGTCAAGAAATAAAACCCATAACATCGACTGTCGCGTCCTTGGCCGTGAAGAGAATATTTTTGAGTAGTTTTTCTTCTCAATTATACATATTTCATGTCTGTACTTTAATATACAGAAGCCTCTATGAAGATATGTGAATATCTCAGAAAATTTCTAACTGAAGTGATGGGAAAATAACCTAGCTATAATGAATGTTGTCATTGATCACAATAGGTTAAATTACTGGATTTTGCAGAGTGATAACTTTTAAAAAAAGTAAATTATAGGTGCTACTAATTAAATCATGATATAACAGAACGTAGAGTTGTCAAAAAGGGGGGGGGGGGAGCCTCAATAACTTTTGTAATATGCAGCATAGTTGAACAAAACTGATATCAACGTTAATAGCTCAAAAATAACTAAAATATATGTGGTGGTAATGAATTTTTAAATTAGTATGGTTAATTATCTTTTAAAACAAAATGTTTCTTTCGCGGGATCCGAATTTCTTATAAAATCAGGTAGAAAATGGTCTATAGAGTCTATGTGCCATATTTCATAATTACATCCAGAGATATCCGGGGGAAACCATTAGGGGGGCATTAAATAGATTTGTTACATGATTACCATGCCATTGTGCCGTCATTCTGCCAGAAGGCACTGCTTGTACACAATGATCTCAAAAGGGGTGTTGCTTATAAGCATAGAGCTCTGTGGCCGGCGAGAACACAAAGAGTAGGTTTAGAAGGCAGAGACAGCCTAATAGTGTATCACCTTTTAATTTGCCACCTTGTTTTAAATAAACTTGTTTAGTTTTTATAGAAGTTTTTCATGCACTTTTCCTACACTTGAACCAGCTACAACAAGATTACTTTATGCAAATGATTAATAATAATTCTTTCGTTTTTTAACAACGCGTTGTAAGTGGATCGATAATCATGATTTATAAATTAGTTTTCGGTCCCTTAAGACTCCCGTTGTTTCTGTGTTCGTAATTTACTAAAATTTAATATTTACTTAATTATTAGATGGCATTGCGTAAAATTTAAAGCTTTCATGTGAAAAAAGTGATATGTTACAATTCATTTCATTTCTACGCGTATAACTGTATTTTATAATTCATATTTATTTATTATACTATTACTTTTTCCAATTTTTAATATTTTTAAAGCTAGAAAAATATCAACTATGGTTAAAATAAGTATATTAGTACAAAATCTTCAAAAAAATTTTATTAGAAAAGTTTTTATCTTCAAATATCTCAGACACTAATTTAAAGTTAGAAACCCATTTTTAAGCCCCGGTAACTCGAAAACTTTCAAGCAGACATTTACAAATTTTAAAATTTAGGTATTTTTCATAACGAGAAACCTAAACCGCAAAAAATTAACATCTATAATGTAAAGATTCTTTTTAAAAGTCGACTAATTAATTAAGTCGATTAAGTTAATTAATCTTTTAACATCATATTTTAGTTCTCTTCAAACCGTCAACAAAGATACAAATTTTGTAAAACTGTGATAAAATTGCGAAAGTTATTGAGAATTTCCCATTTTTCTTACCTCTTGTGACGTTCGATTATTCACAATTTTCTCTTCACTAACATCGGAGACATTTCGGTAATTTGAATTACAACAATTACGACTCCTTGCCAAACAAATGAAACATGATTAGGTAAATTAGATGAAGATAAGAAGTGTAAAGAATTGAATTAGAGATAGTGATATGTAAGTAAAATAGAATTGAAAGAAAACAGAAGAGAGATGGAAGATAGCGATAAGATGATAGATGTTGGAGATTGGAGTGAATCATCGTAATTAATGGCTTATATTGAAAGTAGTTGGAAGTGACTTCTTATCAGAATAATAGGAGTTGAATCGAATTTGCTATAATCGAGAAATGCTTGAATCGGAATGAGTGATTTCGTAAGCTAAGGTTTATTACTTGAACATAAAATAGAATTAACTGAACTAAGAGGAATTCGAGAGAAAAAGCGGTCTGACATATTCTTTCATAGATAAATAAAGCGTGTTGTCTTTCTCTTACTTACCTAAATTGGATTTTTGAGCTTATTAACTTATTTTAATTAGACTTTAAGATGGATAATGAAACAAGACCGTTATAGACTGTATTTAATCTTTTAAAATAGATACGGTATCTAATTATATTCATTGGCCATACTTGTTGTCCATTCATAGAGAAAGAAAAATAATGTTTCCCCTTGCTTTAAAAATAGTCAACACTACACAATTCATTTTATCATATAGTTTCCTTTTTAACTATCAAAAATAGTTCCTTTTGCATAATGTAAACAAAATACAAGAGACATTTTATCGCTATCGCAGAGCATTCCACGATTTTCGATTAAAGCATTCCACTCTTTCATCAGACAGCTTTCTTTTAGAATATCTGGACATGAGAAAGAACCAGTCCTTCCTGTACACAAAGATATAAGTCTTAGTACACACTTCTTCCATTAGCCAATTCATAGAACACGCTTAAATTAACTTGAAAAATGTCACTTGATAACGAAAAATACCTTTTTTTTAGCCAACTCATAGAACATGCTTAAATTAACTTGAAAAATGTCACTTGATAACGAAAAATACCTTTCTTTTGTGTCAATCCCAATGCAAGATAATACCTCCTTTTGAAAAGTATCTCTCGTAGCATCATTTTTTATCAAACATTTTTCTTTAACAAATGTCGATAATCCCACCTTCACGCAAATGCAAGAACATTTTTTTACTATTATCATAGTTCATTCTCTCTTTTCCAGTTCAAGTGTATTTCAGGTACATTATGCATTCTATTTCACAACTTTTCTTTTGGGATTTGCGATCAAAAAGAAGGACAAATCCCTTTCGTACACAAAACAAATAAGTCTTAGTACACACACTTACCCCTCTACTCAATCCATTGTACGTGTTTAAAATATCTTAGATCGTATCACTTGATAAGGGAAAAAATATCTCTTTGAAGCAAACGAAACACTATTTCTCAAGACCCCCAAAAGTTATCCCCCTCCCCTTGAAACAAGGGGGGAAAAGACGCGATCCCCAAGTAAGTGGTAGAAATCTTTCAAAGAAAGGTGGTTTCCTTCCCTAACACTTTTTTACCTCCCCCATAACACAGCAGTTACTCTCTTCCCACTTAAAACTTTCAACAGCCCCCTTTGCCCCCTGCTTATCTCAGAAGTGCGGATTTACCTTCTATGGGGCACGTTCCATGCTACTACAGGGTTACCACAACTCCTATGGGGATTGAGCATCGGCAACAAAGTGGAAAGCGGGATGGAAAAGGAAGTAATCATTCTTGTCACCCCCTAAACCCACTTTCCAAAGAAACGTTTGAAAAGGGGAGAATGCTCCCCCACAGAAGGTGAAAGATCTGCCTCTGTTGATACATATAGAAATAGATATGTTGAGAGATTAACAACTAAACACATTGTGCATGAAGTGAGGCTGTAATGAACTGGAGACCGAAACGACTCGAGGTTCATACTAGGCTCAGCGAAAAGTTATAGTTATTATTTTTCAAGTAACAACTTTTTCTTGCATAGATATTATGGCGTTGAGCTATTCGCAATGCCCTCTTTTCTAACCTCGGAGACATTTTTTTTGTTTTTTTGTTTTTTTTTTTTTTTTGTAATTTTGAATTGCATAAAATAACATATTGCCAAGCAATATGAAACGTGATTCTTTAAATTAGATGAAGATTAGAAGTGTAGTGAATTGAATTAGAGGTAGTAAGAGAAATAGAATTGAAAGGAAAGAGAAAGGAGATCGAGAATAATGATAAGCAAGACACATATTGTAAATTCAAATGAATCTTCGAAATTAATCGTTAAGATTGAAGCAACTAGAGTAATGATGGATGGATCTGTTATAAACAAGAAGTGTGCCAATCGAAACGAATAATTTGGTAAGTTAAAACTTTATTATTAGAATACAAACTAGGATTAATTAAGTTAAGAAGAATTCGAGAAACAGAATGATTTTGAATATTCCTTTGTTAGATAATAAACTGTATTGTCTTTCTCTTACGTATCTCCAATTAGAGTTTTTAAACTTATTGACTGTGTAATTAGACTTTTTAAGATCACTGGAAAGTTAAATAAGGAAGGAAATACGACAAAATATGTATATAGGAAAGGATTTTAATTCAGCCATTTCGTTTAACTTTTTACACAGATTTACATAACTTCCATGTAATTCTGTAAATGATACAAATCTTCTTATTTTCTTTAAAAAGATTTTTACGAACTTTATCTCTCAAATTTCGTATTGAGATATATCTTGAAAACGTTTTACTATGTTTTAACTATTTTTTTAACATTAAAACACAAATATTTCTATAGCAATTCCTCGAGAATGGAATCAATCAAGAAGAAGAAAAAAATAGTATTACTAAAAGTTGCTTCTTTCTTAACAAAATATAGATGATTCTTTTCTAGTTACATTTTAAAAAATTTCACAAAATATCACGATTTTTATTATCGCAGTTTATAGCATTATGTTACGCACTTTCTGTAACGATTTTCATTTACTAACCAAAATTAAACATATTCACGTTCAAAGTACTTTTAGTTAATCTATGTTTAACTGTTAATCGATTACTACCTGTAATTTTTAACGATCCAATCGATTTACAATAACTTAATATAATTACACTTGCTGTATAAAACTATTTTTTCCCCCTGCAAACTCTGT
This sequence comes from Nephila pilipes, assembly GCA_019974015.1. Taxonomy (NCBI): domain Eukaryota; kingdom Metazoa; phylum Arthropoda; class Arachnida; order Araneae; family Nephilidae; genus Nephila; species Nephila pilipes. The sequence goes on from BMAW01020302.1 coordinate 751,381, forward strand.
TTATCGTAAACTTAACTCATAAATCATACATTGCTGAATTTCTAAATAAGGATAAGCTACCCAAGCATGAAAAAAATTCCATACACGAAACAAGTCAATTGTTTTCCTTCTGCTGTTCATAATTCAGGCACGTGTCTTTTTTCTATTTTTCATAATATTTTATATAAAAAAAATTACGCTATCTCAACGAGTTATAGCCTATAATGAAAGCATATAATTGATTCTCTACAGAGCGTAAAAATTGTTTGATTCTTTAATCAACTCCATGTTAGATCAAATGATTATATGAAAATATTTTTTATTTTGAAGTAATTAGTTTTTCGGCAACTTCCTGCAGAATTTTTTTAGGTATTTATGATTGCCTTCGCGAAATTTTAAAGAACAGGATCCAAAACCGGAACCCTTTTTCAGATAAGAAAAAAAATATTCAACAAAAAATCATATTTTGACATTACTAACGTTAAAGAAACCATACATAAACATTTTAATATTTACGTAAATCAGTAATATTTTTTTATTTCCTGAATTTATATCATGTTTTGAATCGAGTATACTTTGATACCGAAAGGATTTTCAGTCTTTATATTTTCGCGAAAAATTGCGATGGGTTGAATGTTTCTAAATTTTAAGGATGTATAACTATAAAAGAGTATATAAGGTGATTCAGAACAATATTGGAACAAATTTTAAGAGGTGAAAAGCATAATATTACAATTTTTTTCGTATAGGCATGCACAGGTATTAGTAATACATTCATGAGCAAACACGAGAAACAAACGTTAAAAGGAACATTAACAGTATTATTTTATCACCATTGACTAATTATTTGTCGATATACTAACAATAATTGCTTAAAATTGAATCCATCAACAGTGATGAATGTTTATCAGCGTTGGGGGGTAGTCAGTTTCAAAAATGCCTGCTTTTTCTCCCACGTTTGGCTTCAACAGGTATTCGAGCGTCAATATCTTCAACAGAAGTTAATGAATCCTATCTTAATGAGGACTTTAAATGGCCCCATAAGAAATAACTGAGGCTCAGTAATGTAAGCACATGTCAACTATGCTATAAGTAAATATTATTTGCTTTTTTTCGTGTCTGTTTTCTTGTTTGTTACTCTCAACGCCTTACTATTTCCATACATTCTTATAAAAAAAATGTTTGTTATAATGTACTCTACCAAATCATGAAATTGCCTCATAAACTCTGAATCATCCTGTATTATTTGTTCATCTCTTTCATTACTGATATTCTGTAACTTTTAATCTACAATAATTAATATGGATTTATCTACAAAATTCTTTTTTTATCTTAAAGTTCATAGAGGCAAATTTTTGTTATAACTTTAATTTATTCTTTACATTATCAACACTGAAACGCCTCATGATCAGCTCAAATTTAATTATTAAATAAAACTCTCGCTGATACAAAAGAATAATGCAGGAAATCATTTTACGCCTACATCAAATTATATGAAACTAGGTAATATTATTAAACAGTTATCGTCAAGTGTTAAAGAATTTGGGTCTTACGGAAACGTTCTTATATAGAGGGAGTGATTCGGAACTCATGGAACTTTAAGGAATAGTAAATAGAACTGTAACTAATAACCATTTTCTTAAAGAATGGATTGTCGCTAACACGGCGCGTTGATTCACTAACGCAAGAAACAAGCTTGAAATGATTAGATGGATTGTTTTTATTAACGTCGTAGCGGGAAAGTAACGCGAGGTCTATTGCCACGGACCTCGTAATTTTGAAACCTCGGTCGAGAGAAAAGAACGACACCTGAGCTGGCAACTCCCTCTCTAAGCTTCCAAACCACACCAACGAGAGAACTAGGGACTTCGACCAGATGTAATGTGCATCGGCCCCGTCACACTGCGGGTATTTAGTGGCATCAGGGCTTAAACTCAACACTCGACGAAAACAACGCCGACCGCGAGTTCGCGACTACGAACTGATTTGAATGGAAACCTAAATTGCTAACTTACATAGTGTCGTTAACAAGTCCTACTTTACAGCAATGTTTAAAATAATTATTCGTACTGAGTCCACCAAGAATAAAATATGCTTGACAACGCCAATGAAGAGATTAGTGGACAGTTTAAAAAATGTCAGCTATTTCTTGCACCGCGGGGAGCCTAAATGGATATTTGAGCGACGATAGCTTCAAAGGAAGCTATTGGATCCTCGATAACAAGGACCTTCAGATGTCTCCATAAAAAATAATAAAGGCTCTATAGCGTAAATGTCGGCAATGTTGTAAGTAAGAAATTTATATATCTCTTCATGTCTGCTTTCTTTTGTTTGGAACTCAACGCATCACTTATCCCCACGTATTCCCATACAAAGAAAGAAAAAAAAAAGGCTGAATTTTTTTAGTACACCTTAAAGTCTCTCTCTTATGAGCACTGAATCATCTTGTATTATTTGTTCATGTGTTACTTTACTGATATTCGGAAAATTCGGATCTAAAAAGATCTAATTTAACCTGTCCTGTAATCTAATTAATTATTAGTAGTTGCATTTTATATGCACACAATTTTTACAAAATTTGTTAATTTGATTAAAATTCTATATTTGTCAGGTTTTTTTTTTTTTTTTTTTTTTTAATTTCTCAGCCATCAATATCTCTGCATATCTGTGATTATAAAGTCTAATATAATGTTCAATTTGTCTGGAAAGAGTTAAGCATTTTGCTATTAGATATTTCATTTAATACAATAACTATTTTTATTTATTTAGTTTTATAAATTTATTTCTGTGTATGTCGAAAGTTTAAAGAATTAACATTGTTTAACGATTTACTTTGTTGAATAAGAAAACCAAAAGTTTTAAGAAAAATACTCTCTAGTCTATGAGTAAGAGAAAATAGTTTTCAATTCTGAGTAATTAATTTCAAGAAAACGCAATATAATATCATATTACTAATCATGTATTTCTCATTTTAAGGTATCCGCCTTCTTTCGAAGAGGAGTTTTTTAAATAATTGAAAAAATAACTTTTTATATGCATTATGCTATAAGATATGGCTAAAAATTTAATATACAATGAAAAATTTGCATAAATTAAAAATTGTTTTGATATTTCAGCTCAAAAAATACATAAAAATAGCAGTAAAATGGCACTTGTGCAAAATATCAAAACTGAATTTTATATAGAGATATTTCAATTCAGTAAATTTTATTCTGATTAATTGAATCTAATTTAGGATTTGTGCCTCTCTGACAATTATAATCCTGAAAATTAAATATTTATAGGAAGTCGTATATTAGCATACAAAAAAACCATACAAATTTGTGACAAGTTATGAATTTTATCATCAATAAAATGCAAAGTAATCGCATTACAATAATAGGAGAGGTTCAAGTTCTGAATTCACTTTCATAGAGTATTCCATGAAAGTTTCATAACATTATATGCATAACTTTTTTCAATACGATGTTTTGCGTTGAGGCAAAATATGAAAATCTTGATTTTGAGAAAAAAGCTGAAAATACATTTCAATTCAGAAACTTACCAAATTAAATAAACATTTAACATTAAAAGGTCCCTGATTTGTAAAGTTCGCTATCTGTATTACTAAAATAAGCTATTTCTTCCTGATGGCCTTTAAAACTTTCCTACGCTTACATTTAACAGGTGTTGTATAACGCTTCAGTTCCCTGATTCGATTGTAATACAACTTTTTGTATCCCTTCATAGTGAAGTAGCCCATATTTTCAATGTTCACCTTATTTAAGACTTTTAAGCAGTCTTGATGTCCTTCGTTAAATGGTATAATTGCATCATATGCACCCAATATCACAGTTTTCAAACAAACAAAAACTTCCTTTAGTACTCTTTCTCATATTACACCATAAAAATATTAATTTGCATTTTGGGTCTTAGAAAATTCATCTTCCATGTTGGAAGATATTTTGATGGCGATATTACGTAAAATATCAATGAAAAACAAACATTAAAGTTCCATTTCCGGTAGCAGAATGCTACTTCCAGTTCTAAAATTTGACACAGACTATTATTAAAATACTTATAACTCAAGTTCTATGTAAGATAGAAACAAAATTGAAACTGTTCTAGAAAGCTAAGAAATCCGGCTTTACTAATAGACTATAAATATAAAAAAAATTGACTTTCTAACCGAAAATCGCTTTTTAAATGTAGGCGGATACCTTAAAATAAAAGAAACTTATAGAGAGCTATGTTTGAAATTGAAACGATAGAAAAATGAGGTATATTTGTTCAGCTTGCTTTTTATACCTGGTCTTTTAAATGATTGTAAGCTACATAGGTACTGGCTCAAAAACGAAATGTATATTGTATTTAACTCGTTCATTGCCACCGACGCGCTGGTGGATTTTTATAGAAGCCGTACTAAAATAATATATATAACTTAGGATTGTCGACCGATGTTTCTGAGTGTCGTCGGCATGTGAAATTTTACCATTCTGACACGCCAACGCGTTGGTGATAGTGAATGTGTCAAGCTCATGCAAGAAAACAAAAAGTTGTATCGGGTAAGAAGTTTAAGAATCAATACCTCATATAGTAATATCTTGTCTAGATAAGATCACGGCTATTTTGGTCAATCAATAGCATGTTGCTTAATCAGTTAAAAATAATGATGACACATTAATTCGCATCTTATAAACAATATAATATTTAATTCCTTATCATTCACAGTATCTTAAGGAAATACAATGTTTATAAACTGATAAACTTTCCTAGCTTATAAGTATATTTTCTGAATTAGTTATCTCAGATGTAAGCTCTTAATTAAATAAATTCAAGTTATAATTAAGTTCATTTCTCCTTCTACCACTTTGTTTAAATCCTAAATTTTTAAGATTCAAAATATTCCCCATAATGAACAGGCTAGTATATTATTTTGTACCTTAAAATTTATGGTATAATCGTATTATATGTTATCTTCTTCAAGCCTTTAATTACCACTTTTTTTATTACGGGTCTTTGCAATAAATACCGCAATAAATCTTTAAAAATTGAGTTGAAGCTTTTCTCTCCTTCCCAACAGATTCATAAAAAAATACAAATATTTTTAAAAAGGAATATAAAAAGTTATAATCAAATTTTATTTTCGTCAAAGATATCTGATGTATGCATGAAACGTGGAAAATATCTTTGAATATTAACTAGTAGTATTACCTTACTATTTATCCTTTTATGCATCTAATCTTACTCTTTTCATATAAATCATTTATAATATGTGACATTCATTCAAATTTCTTACATAATATATAAATGTATGCTCGTAGGATAAGTAATATCATCATTCTCATCTAAATTGCTAGTTTTCATTTTTGTAGTTTTTGTCAAGATGAAAGTGAGAGATATTGTCACAAAACCATTATCAAGATGCAAATATTCGAGATGTAAATCAAGAAGGAAAATACAACGTCATATGAAAGGCGTTACAAAGTAACCAATGCCTTGATTAAGTCGTCTTCTTTTTTCTTTAAACTGAAAGCTTATTACGAAGGAGGCGTTTCAAGTGACAAGATGAATAAATGGAATATTTTAAACGTTACAACAGGCTAGAAAGTGCACATTTAAAGTAAAATGGTGCTGTGACTTAGTTTCCAAGTAACTACAGGGTAACTTTTGTTAACTAAAGCTCCTTCAATTTCATTTTTTCTCTCAAAACAGAAGCAATATCTTTTCAATGTATTTTCAAGCAATTCATGTATTTCTAATTCAGTTAAACTTCTTTAAAGGTTTCGAATAGGGAAAAAATTACTAATATTTTTTTCTTTAGTACTTAAACTTATTAACGTTTTTTTATTGATTTGATTGTTTTTCATTCTAGATTGCTTTTATACTTGCAAATTATCAACTGCACAACAATCTAAAGGCAATAATTTTAATATTTTATTCCTTCTATTTTACGTCACATTTTAAAATTTTATCCTCAATTTGTTTTTATTCACTTTTTTTTAATTCAAGCTTTTTCGAACTGGTACAGAAATGGGGCTTAGAGATACCAGCTTTTAAATGTTTTGATTGTGTGGACCACTTGATCTTAGCGTTAACTTAATTTCATAAACCTAAAAATTGAACGGCCATTAAATGTATCGTTATTTCGAGTTCATTTGAACTTTATTTCGGGTTATTATAGTGAAGGGAAAAAACTGCATTAAAAGATACAACTAAAATTGAGAAATATTTTAATAACTTTCTAAAACATTATTTTGAAAATGTGCATAAATTTATTTCAATGTGTCATAAAAGATACATAAAAAAAAATTTCTGTTATAATTTTCCAATAACTGTAAAAATCTCTAAATTTACTTCTGGTACTTTTCTCTTAAATTCTTTTTCTTTTACTATATTATGTTAGAAATTTGGTGAGTTGAGGAGGCATTTCTCTTTACCATATGTAGTCTGAAAACTTAGAAATTTTCTATACGTGAATTGATTGCACTTTTGATATGATCAACGAATTCATACCTCATTAACATATCCCATGGTTAATATATATTCTATCTGATATGTTCATATTACTAAAATCACATTGATACGTGTAGGAGATGTAAAGGATTAAAATAAAATAAAAAGATAATAATCAGAGACAGTACTAGTAGTTGAATGATCTAAAACCCACTCATACAAGCGACCTGACAATACCTTTTTAGTTTAAAATTGAAAATGGGGATTCTTTATTTTATTTATTTATTTATCTATTTTTTTGTCTGTTTGATTAACGTTTGAGTTAAAATAAAAATAGTTTTGTGGTGAAGAAAATATGCAAATGTTTATCTTGTGTTAAACTACTGATTCTGATCTTTTAAAAATCGTCAAGTAATACGGTAGTTATCACAATGAAATAATTTCAAATCACAGTAATGGAAAAAAAAATACTGAGGAATATAATTGGATTCAAAAATGGATACCATATGCTTCTCCCCATCAATTTGTACGTATAAGTTCCATTTTGACTAAGACATATTATTCATCAAAATTGAATTCTGAATTGCAGAAATGTCCTCTGGAAAAGTTCTTTCAATCTGCTTACGCTGGCAAAAGAACGGTTTCCAAAGTTGAGCGGAGAAATCCCGTCAGATAAATCATTGTAGAATTTGAAAGAAAGTGGAGGGAGAGGGATTTAAGCATGAAATCCACCTGGACAAGCCTTCTTAGTAAGTATTATTTAGCATCTAAGCTAATAGTGAAAGCGCGCAATGCGAAAAGAAGTAAATCGAGCTTGAAATCCTCGAAAAAGAGGCTAATATACCTTCTGGCAGGGAAAAAGCTGTCGAAAAAGGCAAAAAGGATTTCACTAAGGGAAACGTCAAATAACAATAAAAAAAGAGCTTGAACAAAAAAAATTGAGGGGAAAAAAGGCGCCAGTCGCCAAAAACCAGTAAACCTTGCCTCGAACCGCAACCTTGCGTAGCCGGTCCCTGGAATTTGACTGTTTCTTATATAGAGCCACACGATGTGAGTGGCAAATGGGCGGTCCCCAGACGTGGCTGCAAGCGACCCATGACATAGTTGAAAAGCCCGCCCCACAATGCTCGCCCGCTGACTCACTGAATAGAGATATCAAATTGAGACGGGCCGCAACTCTTCAAAAGATCATTGAGAACTCACTTCATGATAATGAGTGAGAGTTCGTAGCCTGGAACAAATAGCTATAGGATGCGTGTCTTTTAAAAGGATGGGAGGGCACGCGTTTCTGTCAAAATTCGCACCGTACTTTTACCTGAGGAGGTAAGAATACCGCCGACATAGAGAGGGGATATTCATTTTCGTAGAAGTGGTGTTTAAAGGTACCTTTGCTATTTAACTTCGTGAAAAGGGTTTGAAATCGTCAAAGAGATCCGGAAAATAAGCTTGATTTGTAGATAAGCCGTGACAGCTGGGAGGGGTAACTATGATTCCACTTTTTGTAAAACATCTTTGAAGTAACGGAAGTACGTTAAGGAATACTAAAAATATTGCTCTGTTTTCAAGAGGAAAAAATTTGTAACTTTCATGTGCAATTATTTAGCCATGATTTGTGTGTGTGTTTGGAAAAATTACTAAGTCAGTTTGCGATGTCTGTCTGGGAAACTAATGCTTTTAAGGAGACGACTTATGAGTAACATGGTTCCTTGAAAAAGTTGAATGCCTATTATTTTTAAGTAACATTTAATAAAACAAATAAAGAGATTGAGTACAGAATTTTAAAAAATGTAGAAGTGTGCTAACATAATATAATTTAATATTCTTATCTTAAGAAGGGAAAGTTCTGTTCAAAACATACTAAAAAATCCTGTTTTAATATGCCCTCTTTCTGCCAATATTTTTTT
>BMAW01020302.1:759723-868355 GCA_019974015.1 Nephila pilipes
CTTTCGCCAATATTTTTTTTTTTTTTTCAATGTTAGGAGGGAAAAGTATACTTAACTCAAGTCAAGGTTATTTTTGAAAATATTCCTTAAACTTGATTGAAAACACCTCTAAATGAGATTACCAAGAATGTGAGAGTAATATCTATTGAATATGAAAGAAAACCGTAGAATAGGAAGTCGAATACTTTTAAAATATATAAATAGAGGATTAGCTATATTGAACTGGAATATTAGAGAAGCGTATTCTGTAAGAGACTATTTTACCAGAATTTGTAGCATTCAAAAATGTAGGGCTATATATCACTGTCAAAACTAAAACTATTTCTGAATGCTAAAGATAAAATCAGTTATTTTACCTATATTTCAAAAAGATAGAAATAATCATTATAAAAGAAAGAAACTAATTTCTTTTTAGTTTTTATATCCGCATGCAGCGGGAATAATAATACAGTTTTTATATTTTTAGTAACAAACACTTTTAATCACATCCGAGTTCAACGTATTATTTACACATACATGAAATATGAAAAACTGTTTTTTTAGACAAAAAGAAAATGCAGTCTCAGAAATCAGATTATTCAATAATATGCTTGCGTTTGAAATAAAGATACTTTTAGGAAAATGTAAACCTGTTTAAATTTTAAAGGGCATTTCAAAATATAATGTAAGTACATGTTTTTAAAATGTTATTGTCTTATTATATGTAAACTCAAAAAGAATGTTTATAAATCATCCATGCAATAAAAAATTGATTAGTTCAGGGATAAAGAATCAATATTCTATCATCTTTTTAAATAACAAAGAGAACGACAAAAAAATATAATATTGATTTATTGAATTATTAATCAAAGTAAAACTTTTCCCCTCTCTCTTTTAAATGATAGTATTGTTACATAGAAAAAGGTTTTATAAAAATTCTTTATAGGAAATATAATCCTCTGTATTAATCATTCTAATCTCAGGAGTTTGTTTGTTTCCTTTCTAAAGAATAACATCTTTTGCTGGTTTTTTTTTTTTTGGGGTTTTGTTCGTTTGTTTAAAATCATAACACTTCCCAATAATTATATAGCCTCAATTGTGAGCTTCAAAATTTCATTTTTAGTTATTAGTTTCATTCGAGTATTTCTGTACATAATATTTTTGAAATATTGTCCACTTTCAATCAATATTAGAAGTAGTATAAAATCGTGTCTTTTTCATATATACAAACTAATTAGTGGGGTATTTTTCTGAGCTTTGTGCTCGTATTATCATAAATTCAAAATGAATTCCATCAAGTTAATGAAAAAAAAAAATTTTCTGTTATAATAACGTTCCTATTTATTAAAGTAATCAAGTTAACAACAGAGGAATTCATTTTTTTTAAATAAGTTTTTTTTTTTCATGAAAACTAAAGTAGCTATATTAAAGTTCGCATTTCAAAAAAAACGTATACAGTGCGAAAAAATAATGTGAATAGAAAAGAATGTCAAAGAGGTATAGAGATCATAATTTCATTTTTCTAACGTAAATTTCAAAATGATTCTACTGATATATCTTTTAAAAGAAAATGTATGAATAATATTATATTGATCGTCTGTATCTAGTTACTAAAAAATTCTAGAATTTTGATGCTTTAAACATTGTCCCTTTATGCTTGTATGTATTGTATAGAGATATATATACTCATATATATATATATATAATATGATTGACTATATATATATATATATATATATATATATAATATATATATATATATATATATGACTAATGTGGAACTTAGCAGCAAAGCGGTATATTATTCTTATAATCAAAGATGCTCGATAAATTACAAACATCTGCATTTCATAAACATCAGAAAAAAAGAAGATTAATCTATAAAAGTGGACATTAAATGTTGAAAAATGCTTAAAAATGTCCCCACCTCGAGTGTCATTAATTCTTTATATTATAAAAACTTCGAATGTCTCAACTCATGTAGATCTCAAATTAGGAAGATAACCGTATGTGGCGCAAAAAAAGATTGTGTCTCTCTGCTTCTTTTCTTTCCCCAAGCATATAATGCAGAGATCTTATACCATTACATAGTACTTTAACTTTAACTAAATAAAGATCTATGTATAAGTATTCGAAAAAAGAATAAACATTTGCTGAGACTAGAGAATTGTGACTCAGAAAGAAACTATAAACTATTAATAAACATTTCTGTGGAGGAGTAGGTAGTTTGACCTTTGAGGCACCACTCGTCGGACCACAGTTCTCAGTGTCCTTTATTCTTCTGACTCTGCAAAGAAATATATGTGCTGAGTTTAAACATTAGGGTTTTCACAGTTTTAAAGTGTTGCAAAGTTCGGTCTCCATGAGTTTTAATACGTAAAATTAGATTATAAGAAAAAAAAAAATTTAGGAACATTAGCAACATGATCTCATGTGAGTAAGAGATTATCCAGATGAATTTGTGTTAACATATTTTTTTCTGGTTTGTAAATGTTACCAAGGTACAGGAGAATATTTTAATGTGAGCAAACTCTTAGAGGGGTGACAAAATCTTCTGTTCACACCTCTCCATCCCTATGATGTCCTGTGAAACCTGCAAGTGCTAGATACCCGCTTTGATAGTGAACATTGTGGAAGTTCCACCTGGTGCCTGGAGCCTTGAAGCATTTCTCTAACCTGAATCTTGCCGTTTGTATACTTTGAAGAAATGGACTTTAAACTTGCTGAAATAAATATTCTGAGAGAGTAGAATTACTATAGCAGGTTGGACTGACAGAAGAATACCTGTCTCCTTATTAGTTGCTGCAGATGGGTGGGAAAGTAGAGGTCAGAAGACTGCTTCGGTGATTTGAGTGGAAGTAGAGTGATAGTATCTGTTGATTGGAGGGTTGGCTCAGTCACATTGCGACTGGACCCAGAATAATGTTAATATGTCCCCTTTCACAGGTTCCTATGAGATCTGAGAAACTTTTTCTTTTCATAAAATTTTAGGCCAAAAATTATATAGGTCCTCATTTAAAATAATCATTCCTGTGAGTTTTACCCTAAGTCCGACACAATATTTAAAGAAAATGCTACATTTTTTTCTCCATGAATGAGAATAACTTGCCTAAGCTAGAAAATACTACCTATAGGTATTGAATGTAACGTATTCCTAACAAAGAAAAGAAAGAGGAAAAGAAAAAAAAAAAAAAACAGAAGATTGCATCATGAAAAATGTACATGCGCTTCCCACGTACATTCAGGAACTATTCCTGCGTGATATCTAGAGATTTTAATCATAATAACCAAACAAACTTCTGATTAAGCTCAATGTGATTCAGAATATCTGGTTTCCAAAAGGCTTTCTATAAGGCATGGCTAGAGAGAGGAAATTTTAGCAAAGTGAATACTTATTCACACAGGTAACTCTCTGACCACGTGTCAGTAAACTGGTATAATTCAATCGAAATTCTAGTACGTTGTTTTATAAAAAAAATCATTTGTTATATATACTATATACTATATATATAACACATCAATCAATAACCTCTGAACTAACGAGATGGGCTCGTAGATAAAACCAGCTAACATCTTCTGAAGTACGAACCTTTGCTTGAAACGTGTCAAAAATTTTAAGTCGATCGACCAGAAACATGGCTGATTATCGAGGTTGGAGGCAAGATCGTTTTTTGTAGTTGTTTAAATGGAAAAAACCGAGCTTTCGTGTTCTGATAAAACATTGTTTTTTTAATGGAAAACACCGTGCACGAAACAATGGATTGAAATGTTACCTCGGACTCTTGTCCATTGCACAACGATTTGTCGGTGTTTTCCGAGTTTACCGTGGTCGGCTCAACGACAAATGACGCGGAACGCTTGTTGACCAGAGCCGTTACACCGGAAATGTGAGGAAGTGACAAAAAAATTATAATGAAGATCGTAAAGTGAAGCCCGTGATTTGCTGTTGAGATGACAGATAACATGGAAGTGTATTTACTATCCTTCATGAAAAAATTGAGGATGAAAAATGTTTTTCGGCGGGTGCTGATTAAGTTTCGATGGAACAAAAAACAGCAACGAGTCGATGATCTTGTGCTGTTTATCGCTATTTACTCAACAAAAAAAATTTCTTGCGAAAAAAAAAGATTTGAAAAAGCGTTGAACGATCAACAATTTAAAAGGCAGATTTAAAAGGTGTTATAGTTAGATGACAAGAAAAAAATTTTAGTAAAAAAATGTTGTTTTCAATGTTAGTCTTGGAGTTATTGATTGATGTGTTATATATATATATATATATGGCTTAAAATGATAAAATGTATAGAAAACTTTACTATTAAAATAGATCCTGTCTGTGGAGGTTATTGATATCTTAATGCACCTGGATCTTTTTTTTTCCTGATTCATCTGCTCATATTTGGGTGTTTGGTTACTCTCTCTCTCTCTGCGATTTTCTTTTTCTTTCATACACTCCAGGCCAATTACCTTTAAATGTAAAGAACAAGCCCATTGTTAATAATATAGCTCTTAACTATACGGAAATATTTCCCGTAACATTCACTCAAAATATCGGTAAATGAGTAAATACATGTGTACTTGACATGTTTGTAATGTAAACAAATTTCTTCCTCGAAATGATTTTTTTCTAAAACTATTTGATAATTTCAAATAGCTTGAGATTCGTAAGTTATTAATTCATATGGATATTTCAATAATCCATGATTCTGACTGGGTTCACTTACCAAATATATCTTACTTTAAAAAAAATAAATATTGAAGAAACTTTTAAAACAAATCTGTCTACAATTATGGTGAAGTGCAAGGAGAAAAATGGGCAAACTAAATAAATCTGTGTTCAAGATTCAATTTCCCCTTCAAAAAAAAAAAAGGAAAAATGAATTTATTTTGATAGAAGCCATAATTTATTTCATTCCTGACTGAAAATACAGATTACTTTAAACTATTTTTAGTTTGACTTGAATACAATTTTAATTCAATAGGAAAATAGCATCTAACATTTAAAGCACAAATTTGGCCAATCAAAATTTTGAAAACTCTGGTAGTCGAAACGTGTAATATTAATCACACAGCATTCAGTGAATAGTTAGATTCAATATCCGAAAGTTATGTTATTTTTACCAGCCCTATTGTGAACATAATGTCTATTAACTACGTATTACAAGGCAATCTAAAGAAGAGAAGAAAAAAAAAAGATGCTAATAAACGTGAGCCGTAGGAGTAAATCATGATTCGTTCAGACCTCCGCGGCTCCATTATATAGAAATGTTTAAATATTTAACCTGCCTTCATTTTACGAGTTTAACAGGTCGGAAAACGTAATTCACGCTACAGAATTATTTTCGACCTGAGCACCCCAATTGTACGCCCAGGGAACATATCCATATGAAATATATAAGATTTATAATAGAGGCAAAATTGAGTAAAATCGATGATTTTTTTCCCATCATTATTTTTTCAGGACTTGTATGATTTTTCTGATTTTTTTTTTATGCAAGCTACATTTTTGCTATTTTGTACAAAATGCTAAGTTTTCAGACCCTGATAACATAACAATTAGAAAATAATATAACACATAACAAAGTACAACAACCTGTGTAATCTATGATAAAAGCTGTTTCGTCATTTAATATAATAAATACAAGAACTCACGTTTACTATTTAATGTGTGTAGAAATTTCTTTATTTTAATATACATCAAAACACTTAAAAGCCGAATGTACACACAAAAGAAATAAATAAAAACTAAGGTATATACTGATTTTACTGCTTTCCACTTTCCCTCAATTGTTGAGGTTATTAGTTGATCTTCTGTTTGTCCAATGGGAATCAATGTTTTAGTGCTAAACCGCTGATTGTGCCACTAAGATTTAATTATGAGTATTGAAAACATTTATATTTATCAAAAAAAAAAAAAAGAGGGAGATAGCAAACTATTTTTCCTTTGATACTAGTTAAATAAGAAACACCATGTTAGGCACATTAAAAAAAAAAGTGGTTACATATTGCAAAAAACAAAATTGATAAGGCCGCAAAAGAGCCGCTTCTTCAGGGAGATGAAATCTAATTTGTCTTTAATACGTTCTTCTTTAAGATTCTCAATAACTTTAAGATCTTAACACATCATCTTTTAAGATCTTAATAATCTCTTTAAGATTCTCAATCTTTAAGACTTACAATCTCTTAAGACTTTTAATAATCTTCAAGATCTTTAATAATCTTCTTTAAGATCTAACACCATCTTGTAATCTACCTTGGCTAATCATCTTTAATAATCTAATTTTAGCACTCCATCTTAGACTCCACCTTTTAATAATTCATCTCTTAACAATTCATCTCACAATCTTCAAGAAAAAGCATGAATTTTGATTGTTACAAACAGCATTTAGGTCACTTTTAATTTTGTAGATAGAACAAAAACAATTCGCCATAAAAATAATTTGAAAATATCGATATCGAAAAAAAGCATAGTAAAAATTTATCACTTAATCGCATTAGAGATAAACAGAATTTTCGATAATTTATGGATTCTTTTCGAGGAAAAATAAGTGACTAATGACTTTGGATGGAAAAGTTCCTAAATGTTTCTTGGAAATAATTCTGAAAAATTTCTCAAAGTAATAGACTAAAGAAGAATGCATTTACTTCAATTTCTAATAAAATAGTTTTAAATTTGTTTTTAAGTTTTCTTGAGAAATATTTTCATTTTGATGAAACTAGGTTTGCATAATTCCATCAAGTTATTTTTGCTTTTGCAGCACTTATACACGAAATTTTAAATTGCAGAAACAGATTGATTCAAAAAAAAAAGGAATTGATATATACAGCAATTACAATATATCTAGATATTTTGCTATTAATTTTCGAAATACTTCCAACTGAAACCATTAGGTCAAGATATACTTTGAGTATATATTTAAATTATATAAACATTCTTCGCCCGAGCTTCCTGAGTCTACACGTAAAAAAATGCATGACTTCTATGGAGATACATCATGCTGGTTTATGCTATTTAATATAGCTCACGGGAAAAACTCAACTTTAGAAAATTGAAATAAGCAAAATTTTTGGAATCAGGGTCACATTAAAGCATAGGTTGGGGCGTATCTTCATTATTAATCCTATAGCCATTTAAAAATCTAATTAGTCATTAAGCTCAAAATTCCAGTTGATGATACCTAAAAGAAATACAACACAGTTTATTATCCAACAAATTATATGCAAGATCACTTACTTAAGTCTAGTTTATGCTAAAATAATAAGGTCTTAGCTCACCCAATCACCAACCTCGTGATTTAAGAACTCGATTATAGCTGATTCGACCTCATTCTTATCAGAGTCACGCTTTCACCAATTTCGATATAAATGATTGATTATGATGATTCACTTCAATCTACAACTTTTATCACCTGCCGTTATCCTCAATCTTTCTTTTCTTTTCTAATTCCTTATTTCGCTTATACATCACTATCCTTAGTCTAATTCCTATACTTCTTATCTTCATCTATCTATCAATAAATTTTCATTTAAGCTGGCAAGGAGCTAGGATTGTATGTAACTCAAATTACCAAAAAAAGTCCTGAGTAATTGTGAAAAGAAAGCATGAATAAAGCCAAATCATGATTCCTAACTATTTTCGCCTTTACCACTTCCTTCGGGAAAAAATTACTTCGCCACCCCTTCTAAAAAAAAATACTTACCGTCAGTGTGTGGTGTTTGAAAAAAAAGAACTCTCTACTCTGTTCTTGTAAATCAATAGTCAAGTAGCTGTGAGTTTTCAGATTGTTAATAAATATTCAAAAATGCTTCCGCAAATTGTAAATAAGCAATCAAGAAAACAATATTTTTTTGTCTCTCTTTAAATTAAATTTATTCCATACTTCAAAAGTACACTAGATTTGAAAAGAAAAGTAGGACATTCGATGATAGTAAGCTGGGAAATTCCATTGAGGTGAGGCCAAGGGAGTTTTATCTTGTCGTGACCTGTAATTAATCTTTTTTTTTTTGAATATAAGCTTCGCTCATCGAGACGGACATACACACGCACATTGTGATGCTCCATGTGAATCTGCATGCCATTCTGCTACTCGTCTGCAAGGTTATTATTCTAAATCTAAGCTCATGGATTAAGTTCTAGAAAGAGAGAGAATTTCACCGAACTAAGACAATATAATTAATTTAAAAAAAACATTCACAAATTATACAAAACAGGTTAAATTGATAAAAAGGTGAAATAGCCAAAATCTGTACACGTGAGAATCAAAATCAATGTAAACTATAGAAGCCAATTGCGAAAACCGCAAATTACAGTAAGATATGCTGTAACTCTTTAACTAACAGAATTCTGTCATGCTCAGTCTTTGAAAGGTCAAAACACCAGAGAAATCCATAACTCCTGATGATAACTATGTAGAAGTTCAAGAATAATATGAAAAAATTTAGTTTCTATCTCGATAATGTCTTAGTAATAATTAAAAACATTACGATATTATGAGTTATTTCAATCTATGACTTCCTGAAAATAGTCCAAACCATTACTTAGTTGTAATTTACAAATACTCATTTATTATTAAATAATAATTATGTATATAAATTATTACATATTTAATGCCTGAATTTTATTTAATTAATTCTATTAAATTTATTCTATTTCAAAACTTAATAATAAATTTTATTCTTATTTTATATTTTATAATAATAAAGTTTATTCTTATTTCATTTATAATGTCAATGGTTCTATTTTTTATATTTAATGATAAATTTTATTCTATTTAACAATTAATATTAAATTCCAGTGTAACGTCGTGATTCTTGATATTGTGGAAAAGCTGGTAGCGAAGAATCCTGCAGCTACGTAAAAGCATTTCTCTTTATTTTCATAATTAAGGAATTATACCGTTACAAAACGTTTCACCTTTGTTACTTTTGCACAATGTCACGAACAAAGACAAGAACAAAATATCACGAATAGAAATATATATTCATATGAATTAAGTCACTAAGATATAGAGGTTCTACTAATATCACACGAGCAGAGGAATTAAAATTGCAACCTCTATTGCTCACTCCTGCGGATCGCCTCCACTTTGCTTGGTGATCCCCTCTCGCCTCCGCTTTTTGTTTTTCTCCCGTCCGTTTAAATATCAGGTAGAAGTTGACTCCACCCCTTCACTTCATTTTCATATTTCCGATTTCGACGACCAATGACTTTTCATTTGACAAACTCCGTCTCTGTCCCTGTCATAACAGCATTATTTCTCCGTTCTAATTTGTCAATATCCAGTTTCGACGCGGCATTCAGGTGCCACCAACGGATAAGCTCCTTAACTTCTATATCCTAGTCTCAGTTAACCCTCACAGTGCTGTCGATCATTCTTGCCACACCTGTGTAGCAGAGCAGTGTTCATGAATGCATCAAAGCAGCTGACATAAGGTGTGGCTTATTTATTGCCCGCTTTGGAGAAATAAAACCCTTTATTGCTTTTGACTGTAGAGTTAAAACAAAAAATGAAGTTCAATACAGGTGCCACTGGTGTGTGGGGTATTTGAGGTTTACAGACTAGCTATTTATCATTTCCATTTTTTTTGAGAATACATGATATCCCTAATTACGTTAAGAGGGAATTTCATAGGTTATTAGATAGAAATGTACTAAAATCTCTCTCATCATAATATGTGACAACGGGCTTCTAAATTCAGTTGTTGAACCTGTCATCCATACCGGGTATAAAGCCACGACTTTACCAATAATTAAGTTACGCTATTTACCAGTTTACAGTCGAATACTATGGCCATTAAATATAGTCAATGGTCATGGCTCTCGAAAGCGTTGTTTCTTTATTGAGCGCGGTCTGATTCCTGATGTTACTAAAAAATCCGCTATGTAGCACATGGCTGATACATCAAATCAGTTTTGAACTAAATGTCCTCACTTGAGACATGTGAATCTCGACAATTTGACTGAGTTTCAAAATTACGACGACCGTCATTACTGGAACCGAGATGCTTCTTGGCGCGAAGCAAATAAACAATCAATCCAAATGAAGTCACTTAAAAAACTTTGTCGAAGCATCATGCGTTAAAAGCCCACTTCAGATTCACATCAGTTAACTGCGATCGTGCTTCCACGGCCAGCGTTGTTCCAGACGAGTCGTAACTTGAGTCTTGATGCTACTTCAAAAAAATAGAGAAGCTAACGCATATTAAATCTGTTGAGTACCTTAAAGACTTTCCGTTTCAGTGCGATAAATTCTGGACAGAAGGTGCCAACTCAGGTGTTGTCCTCATCACTTGTCCGACATTGGAAACATACTTGTGTCTATTGTCGTCCTTGTGTTACTTAAGTGGAGACGAAAAAGATACATTCTTATATGTTTCTTTTGACTGTTCCACAAGATAGCCATCAGGTTTGTGAGTATTGCAGGTGTAATGATAAATATCAGAAGTTTAATTCAAATGTAGGTACACGTACTGAAATGACAAAAAGGACAGTAATCTGGCAATTGAGCTTTAGTTTATAAGTATAGTTCATTTCAACCAAAGGCAGTCACGGGGCATATACAGTGGATCCCAAAACTGAATATACATCTTCCTTTTTCGTCGTCAAAAGTATACAAAAGTATACTGAATTTATATAAAAGTAATATATATATGATAAAATATATTTAAGCAAGAAATGTATTAGACATGGAAACAAGTATGAAAACCCTTTAATAAATTAATTACACAATTTAAGCAGAAACTGCAACATATTAAGTCACTAAATTGAGACAATTCTGGTATAACTTTTATATGAAAACTTAGAAAGACAAACTATCATTTGGTTGCACACCTTCAAATTAATGACGACTTCCCACATTTAAGTGTGGGTATCGATTTACAAGATTTGCTGTTTCGCTTGTGATTTTAGTTCATTTCTCTCTTAAAACAGTTTTACTCTGTGATATGGTAAGACAGAGGTATGACTTTTGTACAGATTTTTCCAACTGTGACGACTAATTTTAATAATGTTTGAGATTCTAGGTGATTGTAGAGTGTGCAACTTCGTTCCTACAGTTGTATAACAGCTTCATAATTGAACAATTTCAGCTATATGCTGAGGATCATTATCAAGCAAAAAGGGAAACTAGATTATATACTCTAACTTTTCAACCCTTGCTTTTAAATTGTTTTTTTCAGAATGTTGAATTTGTCGAGTATTGAATTTGTTCATGATCCCATCAAACGCCAAACTTCCTGCACCACCATTATTGATTATATGTTACAGCCCCATACTGAGCACAGAGCCATCTCCATACTTGATAGTAGGAAGTGTTTTAGAAGCAACTCACTGGAAGAATCTGTCAAACAAAGATCACGCATCACTTCCAAAAAACCAAATTTGTTCCATCGAATATAACTTGATTCTGATGGCCTTGAAATATACTTTTCAGCAAATGAAAGTTTTTCCTCCTGGTTCTGTTTAGAAATGAAATGTTTCATCTGGTCAAACGACTATTAACTCATGAGGACTCTTCTAATTGTTTTGCAAGAAAACACAAGTCTTGTATCGTAGAAAAAGTAGTTGCGTTGCTAAATTTTTTTTTGGAAAAGCACTTACTTTGAGTTTCTGGTCACTTTCGTAGGATCCTCCTTGGAACTGTCATCCGTTAAAATTGTCCTCTTCCAACATTTTTAACGTGTCCTAGTCTTCATGTTTTTGATGGCACATGGGTGACTGCTGAACTACTTGCAATTTTCTGAGATATTTATGTTCTTCAAATTTTTTAAAGACCAACTTCTAACTTGAACTGCAATTTCCGTTCTGAACCCATTTTGAAGATTAGTGCCTAATATTTAAAAGAAACTATATTAGGATCTGCTAAATACAATTATCAGTTTTAAATGCAAAATTTAGAAAAATAGTAGTGCAGTTAATTATCTGTTTGTAATATTTTCACAGTGTATACTTGTGATATCAATTGTGTCATTTAGTGAGAGAATGCAAAATAATTTTATTATTATATTAACTCTGTGTTTAGTTTTTGAATAAATATCTTACTTTATGAGTTATTATCATTTTATTAAAAAAAACTTTTACATAAAACTCTTACCATATACTACTTTCTTAAAGCAAAGAGAGGTATAATCTCTAATTTATAGCTACTGTGTATATATATATATATATATAATGGAAAAAGCTGCATAAATAATATTAAGCCTCTATTATTTCAAATCATAACCAAACGACAAAAACGACAGTCGATAGTATCTAAAAGAGAGTTTGGTGAATGCCACGTACAGATTAAATCTGATACCCTGACCGCTATTTGAATTACGAGATTTATCTTCTCCAACTTGTCAATTAAAACAAAATAAATAAAATATTCATCGCCAAGCATTTTTCAATTATTTGCTAGGAATTACATTTTTTTTATAATTTTGTTATTTCAGGGCTTTTTTTTTTATTGGATCTAAAAGTTTGAAATAAAAATTATGTTTTAATCACTTTAAAAATTAAAAGATTTTGAGGGAATGATTCAGAGTTCTTTATTAAATTTAATTTTTTGTCAGTTTACTTTATTTATTTTATATATATGCATATTGAGAAAACTAATATTTATAATACAATACGAGCACATCTTCAGCAATAAAATAATTAATTAAAATTTTATCAAGAGCAATTTAATTTCTTTTATTTTGCGGTTTTCGAACTTTTCCTTTAATTGAAAATTTTAGAAAATAGTTTCTGCAATTTAGTTCCTTGAGGAGCTTTTGTTTTATACATGCAACAGATTTCAAAGCTATTCTCATTTAAAACCTATGTGTGACGATATACGAATTGCTCTTTTTTTCTTTCTATTTATTTATCAAAATCATTTCTTCTCTCCTCTGAGGGTTTATCCTCTTCTGTTTATAGAATAAACAGGTGGTTTTTTTTTAAAAAAAATTGGTTTATGAACTATTGGCAAGGCAGCTAAAAGCATGACAAATTAATAAATGGTTTAAAGCTACATTTGAAAATGGCAATTCATCATAATAGTTTTTCTTTTGCAAACTGAATTTTACATTATATATTCAAAATTGTTAACTGCATATTGTTCATGATAATTGTTTAGCCAAAAATCTTGTGGTATTTGCTTTCTCATATCATTTATATAGTCACAGCTAATCTAATTAATGATTTAGTGCTAGCTTTATTATTATTTTAATATATTTAAATTAAAATAATAATTTTTCAACTTCTTCTGTATCCTTGGTGTACTACTCTTAAGATTCCTCAAGCAATTATTTCTCAAAGATTATTTTACAAAACTATTTTATTCATTTAAAAATGACTTGACTTTTTCTTCATAAATCTATAACATGAATTCTTTGAATATTACATTCAATTCACGAAATTGTCTGCTCTTATATATGCGAGTAATACATGAGAAAATTGAATAAAGTTATTCTGGAGATCTAATAAAAAAAAACCAAACCCAGTGACAAAGATTTCCAGTTTTTTTCTCTTAAAGATTAATTTTAAAAGCGTTTTCCATAGCCAGAATTTGAAATGAAATTTTGTATTCCATCACAATAAACCTTAACAGTTTTGGGATCACTTTACAAATAATTTCATTGATAAAGAAAAAGTAGATGAATATATATGATTTTTCACATTCTTTGTACTGCTAATTTTCAAAACTCTTTTTTTTTTTTTAAAGAGAAATAAAAAAAGATCTACATATGTAGCTTATTTATTAAAATATTAATTAGATTATTTTTTAATGTGATTATTTTTCACCATATAAACCTTGGGAAGCATTAAAGAATAGAGTTTAAAAGATTTTGATTGATTGTGGTAGTCTAATGAAAGAGCCAAAAGCAAAAAACCCAAAAAAACTCAAACAAATTTTAATGAAGAAAAAAAATTTAAAATTTTATTCAGTTCTCAGTAGTAATTAATTCATAATGATTATTTAAATTATCATGGCATTGAATATCTTAAATTGTAATGATATTGATTAGTAAAAAAAACCAAAGATATGAAACCAAAAGATAAACACTCTATAACAAAACAAACAAAAAAAAAAAAAACTAGGACGCACCAAGAAAGAGTTGTCGGATGTATAAAAAACTGGCGGATAGGAAAATTGGAGAATAGAAAAATGATTAAAATTTGAAGAAATTAAATGATTTTATTTCAGAGTTACATAGCCAGTAATGAGCTCAATAGGGTACTGACTCCACCGTCTGGGATATGAAAGCTGTCACTGACGTGGCAAAGAGTGATAAAATTCCATGGTTTCCTTTCAAACCTCTCTATGGTATTTCTTTTCCAAATTTACTCCAATTGTCAGGGCTAGGTCATCACGACTCCTCGTAGATGATTCGCCTCCTATCATGTCCCAGACATGCCGATTGAAAGAGATTTGGCTGGCATGAAGTGTTCGACACAAGACAGTTCATAGCAACACGTGTTGTATGGTCTGCATCATCTTCCCTCCTAAAAAAAATAAGGCCAGGTTCTGTAAAGGAATGGTAAAAGAGGTCTCAGAATATCGTCGACGCACAGCTAGCAGTGTGCCTTAATGACGACCAATGGTGTCCGGCTATCAAGGGAAATGGCAACTCAGATCATAACTCCTGGTTGAGGCCTGGGTGAGGCGTGCACAGTGAAAGCAGGATCGGCAAGCTGCACTGGGGCGTCTCCAGACACGTCTTCACGATCGTCAGACACAGTTGAAGAGATACGTCGCTAAACACTTTACGTCCTCAGTCAGCATCATCCTAATCTCCGATCGAGCAGCACTACTGTAATCTGACCAGAGCCAGTGCAGGCGTGAGTGGTAGGGGAGTAGCGTCGAACGAGCGTGTAGATTTTCGCTCTATCAGTCTTCAGACGGTCATGATGGACACCTTGCGTTGTAATTTATTTCGGTTGAGTTAACGATGAACCAGGTGCTGTGACAAATCGATTTGACAATCAATTTGCTATCGACCGCTACCATCACGTGCTGAATTTGCTATATTGTCCACCCATTCTTACGCCTCTTATAATCGCAACATTGCTTCGACCCATGACGTAGAGCGATTCCCCTATTTTTGCCTTAACCTGCCTCTTTCAACGAATGCAGTACGCATCTCTTTCAAACTTTGACATTTGCTCGTGGCAATTTGAATCCAAATGTTGAAAGGTATCCTAAATTGCAATGCAACAGAAAATTCGACCATCAGATTGAGAATCGCTTTAGAGTACACCCGTTGAGTGCAGTTCGGTGAGTTATTTGGTGTCATTGACAATCAAATTTTAGTCATTCTGCATGTCTGGTCCAAATGTCTTTGCATACGAAATTTCATTACAATAGAGAAATTCCTCCTATGCATCGTTTAGTGTGTGTGTGCGTGTGTGTGTGTTCGTGTATTTTATTTTATTATAGAGTGTATACCTTAAAACGTTTTATCCAAATCTAAGCTACAACACCGGTATATAAACAATTGCTCAAACGACTTATCACTGCAAGCAGTAATATATATATATATATATATATATATATATATATATATATATATATATATATATATATATAATACGTTTAAGTAGTAAACATAAGTTAAATTTGGATTATTGACATGTTTAAGAATTACTAATGTCCTTAATCTTTTTTGGGCGGTATAAAAATATCTTATTTAATTCTTTTGGTTTATTTCTTTTAAAGGGCTTTCTTTTTATCAAAGAATCTCTCTGCTGTCTCGTTGTCTCTCTTTCCCAGTTCTACATATGTAATCCTTTTTGCTTTTTTTTTAAAATGAACTTTCCTTTTAAGATTAAATAATTCATAATTTTTTAGGTTTATATTTTTTTCTATTCCTTCAAAATGTAGTGTACTTAGCAATAATATACACGCACGCACGAATGTATATATATGTATATATTCTTTAAGTTCTTCTATGAAATTTTATAATGTATTAATATTTATATTTTGTATTATACTTTTTTTTATTTGTTATATAAGATATGAACATTTCTAGTATGAAATCGAAAATTAAAGCGAACAGATTCTGACTTCATGAATATGTGGGAAATTAAAGGTTTTTAGAGACACTGACGATTATTTTTGGCCGGTTATTTATCAATAACAGAGCTCTAAGGAAAAAACTGAACAATGGAAGGGGGAAAAAATATGATTTCAATAATTCTCTCCCACGGTGAAACTTTCACGCACTATAATTAAGCTGCTAATCAACCCTGCGGTTCCACCCGCTTAAAAGCACCTGAGTTGTTAAACAGGATGAAGATAATTGCTTTTTTGCAAAGGCGTTCAGTATTTGTATACATCCATATAAACAGTATTTTCTACCAAAAAGCACGAATTCTCTTTGTAGCGTCATTTAAGCGCTTTTCTAAACTGCAGAGGCGAGGAGAAAGACTTTTAATAACTGAGAATGTTTCTGTGTTCATTTTGGTAACAGGTTCAAATTAGTTATTTACGTTATATACGTGCTTAAATATACGTTAATTTAAATATTAGGTTATCCAAATTCATTGAACTAGGCTTACTTTCTGAGATCCTGCAAATCGTGTATTTATAGTTTTCTAAGTCTAAAAAAGAAATTTAAGAATTTGTAACACAGAAGAACTTTCAGTTAAATCAGACCCAGACGTGATTTTCTTTCTGTTCAACCTCTTCTGGGACTTTTGCATTTGACCAACAAATTACCAATTGTTTCCCAACCAAATGAAACGCATCAGGTAAATTAGATGAAAATAAGAAGTTCAGTGTAGTGAATTGAATTAGATATTGCAGGATACAAGCGAAATAGAACTGAAAGGAAATAGAAGGAGATAGAGGATAACGTCAAACTGACAATTTTGTAGATGGATTGAATCATCGGTTAATCGTTTTATATTGAAAGTTGCTGGAAACCCTGATCAGATTAATAGGATAAAGTCTGCTATGCACCGAGAAGTACTTGAATCGTGGAAAGGAGTGATTTGGTAAGCTAAGATTCTTATTATTTTTAACATGTAAATAGGGATTAATTGAGTTATGAAGAATTGAGAGGAGTTGATTCAAGTATACTCATTGATAGATAACAAAGTATGTTGTCCTTTTCACTAACGTATTTTCAATTGGAGTTGAACTGACTAATTAGATGTTAAATGGCGGTAGCAATAATGATGGAATACGTCATGTCTTCGTATTACATCCTTTATTTCGTATCTCCGAATAACTTGGATTGGAATGCATGGGTTTTTTTTTAAAAAAAATGAAGTTATTCGTCTGCAAATTTCATAATATCATTCCTTTATTTCATTTATATCCTGAAAAATTATTTATTTCATAAATCTTTTATCAACTATGAATGTAATGAATTGGAAAGGAGGGGGGTTAGTATTCCTTATAAATATTCTACTGGTAAACAAAACCTTATAATTGCATTCTATCAGAGTCAAATGGAATATGTTGCTTAACTGTCTATAATGGAAAAATGCATTAAAACATACATATATATCAATTTGTAATATTTACAAAATGTTCTAATCAGTCACAATATCATTCATACTCCACTTGTTCTCACCATACCCAGTTATAAAAGATATTTTTTCTATGTTTTATTTTATTTCATTTTTTCCATTCTATTCATTCCAAACCTAGATTTTACTGACTCCGGATCAGTTTTGTCCTAATTGTTAACTTAATGAGGTTTTACAGTACATGAACAATTTTCTTTGAGAAATTAAGAAGGAATTTTCTTTTTATAAACAAATTCTTTTTCCGATCATCATTTATAAATAAAGTACTTGTATCTCATAAAATATCAAAGCTTTGTGTAATTATATTGTTATTTTTTAATAATCTCGAGAGCTATCTTGCCTTTCGCAGGCAAGTTAGTAATCATCCTTTTGTGAAGAAGCTATCTAACATTCAAAACATGTCGCAGTAATTATTACTTATTTTCCAAGAGCAAGCACTCCTGAACCAGAATTGGGAATCAGAAAGTTTTTTTTACATTTTTCCTAGAACGGTTAAATATGGAAATTTACTTTATTTCATGCTTGAACTATTTTATAATTTTTTTTTAATTTTAAAAAAAAGAGTTATTTAATGTTGAGATTAGAATACGAAGTTGATAGTTTTTAAATAAAAATTGGTAGAGCTTGGGAAAATTTGCTTTTTATTTTAGGTATTTCATTTCGTGATTCTCTATTCGATTCTGGTAATTGACTATTGATTCTTACTTCCAGAGAGATCAAGCGTTCAGCTACCAAAATATGTTAAAAGTGAAGCAAATATTGAATTTTTCAGTTTAGTATATAACAGCGTACGTAGGCGAACATTTTAACGCAGATATTGATTTCATCAGTAAACATTATTTATTCAAGGAGAAAATACACAAACAACCATTAATTATATGTTTATGGTGATTTAACCTCGAGTTTGACGACCAGATGATATCCAAGTACTCGCTAAGGGCGTTGGTGAAATTTTCCATCGGGGTGGAGTTTCAGAGAAAAGATTCTCCACATCAATCACATCTCAAAATTATTTTCTAATTTTATTATTTATTTTAAGGTAAAGAATGTTTATGTGGAATAATGTGATTTCGAACATTAATCCTTTTTTTTTAATTTTTTTTTTAAAATTATAAAAATGTTTAATTCTTAAAATTTCAGTATAAAGCACCTTAGAGAGTACAACCCCTCCTATCCATCGGCAAGTCCCTTGGCAAGTATTGTAAGAAGTACAGGTTATAACTGCGATGTTCAGAGTAAATTAGTAATAATTGAATATCTTCTGTGTAATATTCTATTACTACGTTTATTTCAAGCCGACGTTCTTCTTTTGTTCTACCTCGCAATCTTGAGTTCAGAATTATTTAGTTAAATGCAGTGTTTCCAGTTCTAATTCACCTTATGAATCTGATTTTCCAAGAACCTAGGAATATATAATACCATATTTGAATTAAGATTTGTACTTGCTAAACTTACTTCCAGTTTCTTAAAATATTTATCTGAGTTGGTTTTGATCCCTGATCATTAACTTGAGGCAGTAACATCTGTTACCTCACCATTTTCTTTCAGACCTGTTTTATGTTACTGCTGACTGATTTTTTTTTCCAGGTGGAAGAAATGGTCAAAATAATTTTGTGGTTAAAATTGCTGCAACGGCCATGACTTATATCAGGTATTTTGATATATTGATTTTTTAAATTTTATCCTACTTTATTTATTTATTTTGAGTTGTAGAGAAAGAAGAAAAATCTTTTTTTTTTTTTTTTGACAGTTTCAGATTTATTTATATTTTTGCTGTTACAATCTCATATGAAAAAAAGATATGAGGGCAATAAAATTTAGCCAACATTATCAATAATCATATAACTTTGTTTCCTAGTGAAAATGAAAGAAATTATGAGAAGAATATTTAAGAATAAATATGAGAATATATTTCGTACTATGTTTCCTAATTTGAAACTTTGTATTTGAATTCTGAAAAACAAATGATTCTTTATCATTCTTTTGAAAATAAGAGCTGCAAAAGAGCCAAACAGTTCCAGGAAAAAAAGTTTTGAAAATCAATGATCTTAGGTGAAAAAAAAATCACTTAATTCATCTTTATTTTCAGTGATAATTATAATTAAGTTCAGTATTGGTTTTAATATATATATATATATATATATATACATTAATATTTGTAAATAAGAATGTAGTAGCCATATTTTATGGTTGGAGTACATTTATTCTAGAAAAGCTAGACCTTGATTACTTTGAATTTCAACCATGAAACCCATTGGTAGATAGTAGTACTGCTTTATACTCATGATAATAATAAACATGCTTGAATGAAAAGTACATAGGGCTCCATTTTACTTTATGATGATTTTTCGAAATTTTTTGTTGTAACTTAAAGCGACACATGTGTCCTCTATGCCATGTGCTTTATTTTCTTTGTTCCTAAGTGTCGGTGTAATGAGAACTAAAAAAGTTTTTAGTTCATTTAGTTTCTTTATTAACGTCGCACTAGGAAGCAACACAGAGGCTATGACGGACCCGTGTTTTAACCGGTCAAGGATGAGACGACACCTGAGCTAGGGTACTGGCCACCCTCTCTCCTAACTTCCCCACCACGCCTCAGGAGACTTTGGACCAGGTTCTAACGTGCATCAGTCCCAAGCAGCTACCAAGTGGTCTTAGCGCCAAGGATCGAACCCCAAGTGACTGAACGAAAACCGCCGGCCACGAACCCGAAACGACCACTAGGCTACTCTTCGCGGCCACCTGAGAATTAAAAAAGATACAAACTCATATGTGGAGAGAGTGGTGCTGGAAACAGTGAGCTGTCATCAACCTGCACCTTAGCGATTTTCACTCTTTTCCAAAGATTAAAGGAGAACTTATCATTTCCATTCTAATGATGAGTGAAAGTTTCCACAAAGCTTAGGAACTCCGACAACTACTGTAACCTTCCCAGCCCTCCCAAACAGGTTAGCCCAACTGGTCATTACTGAAGCAAGTACTTGATAGGACATGGACTATATAAAAAAGTAAAATAAAACACAAGATTATAATAGAGGATACATGTAGTTTCTTGTACAATAAGAATTGGTAAAATAGGAATACAAATAAAAAAAAAAAGCTATAATATGGATACATTATTTTCGATTGATAAACTTTTTTTTTTTTGCAAAGGTAAGTACAAAAAAAAAAGATCTTTTTTCCATGCAGACTGAGATCACTGATATTTAGCATATTCAATCGCTATTTTCATTACCCTTCATGAAACTTTCTTTCACCTTTTTGTTGTTGTTTCCTGATCCGAGACATCGATATAGTTGAGTAATGATAGCACATTTAAAGAAAAAGTTCTCTAATTAACCTTCTTTTTTTTAGAGCAAAAAAAGAATGAAGAAAATCATTACTTTAGAAAGATATTAAATTTTTGTTGTTATATTTTTTGTCTTTTTATTAGAACATTGACAATTAGAAGCAACACAAGGCTTTTGGGCATCGACCCCGTAATTCTGAAGCCTGTCAAACAGATTATGATATTCAGCTTGGTATCTCTCCATCCAAACTTTCCCCACAACGACAAAAGGATAGACTTGAGATTAACAGATTCAAATGCTCATCAGCTTCAATATATGCCTGTCTTAGCTGCAACAGACGGCGTAATCTTACATCTCGATTTGAGTAACGCTGGGCCACGAGTTCGCACCATGACCATTAGCGGCCGCGGTAGCTATGAAGGAAAGTGAATTTTAACACCCCAGCCAAGAATGCAAAATAATAATAATACTAAGTTAGAGTTTTTTGAATGAAAAAATAAGCAATACATTATTGGATAGCCAAACAAAAGC
This sequence comes from Nephila pilipes, assembly GCA_019974015.1. Taxonomy (NCBI): domain Eukaryota; kingdom Metazoa; phylum Arthropoda; class Arachnida; order Araneae; family Nephilidae; genus Nephila; species Nephila pilipes. The sequence goes on from BMAW01020302.1 coordinate 781,021, forward strand.
TCAAGAGAGCTGCATATCCACTTAAGAAAAAGTTCTATCAAAGAAAGAGAAAAAATTTATGAAAGGAAGGTATAACTACTTTCCTGATGAAAATGAAAGTTATAGGAATTTGGTTATGAAATCATATTTAATTTGATAAACCAATGCAAATAAACAACCTGAAAACGCATTCTAAATTTAGGGGTTCCTCTGTTTGTTATTTATTTTATTATTTCAATATTCTCATAATATTTCAATATTTGTCATTCTTCAAATAAAGGAAAATAAATACCATCGAATAAAAATAAGCTTGATAAGTTAAAATTTACATTTATATGTGTTTATGTAAAATCATTTAAAACTAGACTTAGAAGTAATAGAAAATTAATGTACTTTTTTTTACGATAATTTGCAGCGAATAAGTACGCATCTGATGAAACAATTGACGTAACGTGTGTGTGTGTGAACCTAATCACTCAATAACCAAAATTAAAATGTTTAAAGTATTTAATTAATCTGAAGAAGCCACATTCAACTCAAGAGAAGGAGTGTTGAGCTAAAAGTAACATTTTTTTTACCAGTAAAAGACTTGTAATAGCTTATTTTAAAATAGAAATCTAATTTTAATTCTTTATGATATTCTGTAAAAAGAAATATGCTTTTATTATTATAATATTTATTTTGCAAGTCACAAATTATTTTCTCCATTCTCTACGGTAATTTTATTGCTACTGAAACCTCATAATGACTTTTCTTCCATATCTCAGAAAACATTAACAATTTATTTTTTATTTCTTTTCCAAATTCTTAGCATATTTTATTGATATTCCATATAACATATTTTAACTGAATTATTATCATTTTATATTCTTCGATGTTACTCTATAAACTTTTAAATTCAGCAATTTTAAAAAATATGCTACTGAAAACCTTTTACATTGAGGAGATGAAAAAAATCACCAAAGAATTAGGGATACTTGACTGAGCTAACGCTCCTTCATGTTCATTTGTTATTTTGTTAATCAAGCATAAAAGTTTAATGCTGGTGTGTGTGTGTGTGTGTGTGTGTTAAGTAATTTTGGGTTAATAGTTATATTATATGGTGATATATATATACATATGATAGAGTTAGAAAGAAAAAGAGTACATATATTATATATATATATAATATATATATTGGTTTCTTTTAAATCATCCATTTTTTATCACAGATGGCTTCATTTTAACCTGCCTGATCGGTTTTACTTTCATTGTAGTTTCAAGGAGCAGAGTAGGCATGAGCGCTTTTATATTAAGGAAACTGTGTAGTGTTCCAAGTGTTTTAACAGTAAAGTGGTACCTTTTTATTTATTTATTTATTTTTAAATTGTTAAGATCTTTTGATAGATTTAGACAACTCTTTCTTCTTACTTGTGTTTTGTCAGTCTCTTTTAAAGTCAATAGCCAACTAAATTTGGCCACAGTTGTTTTAGTTAGATTCACTCTTTGTCACCAAATCACTCAATTTTTGCCAACACGTAACTGAACTGAAGCAATACCAAGGCCTACATTAAAAAAATAAAATCTTTTATCATTACTTTTGTTTTTTTTTTTAAAAAATATTTTAAATTTTTTTTTTTTTTTTCCTTTTTTTTTCAATTTTTTTTTTTTTTTTTTTTTCAAATTTAGGAGGGAAAGTATAATTAAAATCAAAGTCAAGTTTATTTTTGAAAAATATTCCTTAAGCTATTGAAAAAACACCCTCTAAATGAGATTAACAAGTAATTGAGAGTAATATCCTGTATTGAATATGTAAAGAAAACCGTAGATAGGGAAGTCCGAATACTTTTAAAAATATATAAAAGTAGAAGTTATATTAAGCTGATATTAGAAGACGTATTCTGTAAGAGACTATTTTACCAGAATTTTGCGGTATTCAAAAAATGTAGATATATCACTGTCAAAACTAAAACTATTTCGAATGCTTAAAAGCGATAAAATCGTTATTTCTACCTATATTTCAAAAAGTTTTTGGTTAGAAATAATCATTATAAAAGAAAGAAACTAATTTCTTTTTTAGTTTTTATATCCGCATGCAGCGGGAATAATAATACAGTTTTTATACATTTTTTTAAAGTAACAAACACTTTTAATCACATCCGAGTTCAACGTATTATTTACAATTCATATATGAAATATGAAAAACTGTTTTTTTAGACAAAAAGAAAATGCAGTCTCAGAAATCGATTATTCAATAATATGCTTGCGTTTGAAATAAAGATATCTTTTAGGAAAATGTAAACCTGTTTAAATTTTAAAGGGCATTTCAAAAATATATGTGTAAGTACATGTTTTGAAAATAAAAATGTTATTGTCTTATTATAAGTCAATCTAAAGAATGTTTATAAAATCATCCATGCAATAAAATTGATTAGTTCAGGGATAAAGAATCAATATTCTATCATCTTTTTCAAATAACAAAGCAGCGAACGACACAAAAAATATAATATTGATTTATTGAATTATTAATCAAAGTAAAACTTTTCTCCTCTCTCTTTTAAATGATAGTATTGTTACATTAGAAAAAGGTTTTATAAAATTCTTTTATAGGAAATATAATCCTCTGTATTAATCATTTCTAATCTCAGGAGTTTGTTTGTTTCCTTTCTAAAGAATAACATCTTTTGCTGGGTTTTTTTTTTTTTTTTTTTTTTTTTTTGTTGGTTTTTGTTCGTTTGTTTAAAATCATAACACTTCCCAATAATTTATATAGCCTCAATTGTGAGCTTCAAAATTTCATTTTCAAGTTGGTTATTAGTTTCATTCGAGTATTATTTCTGTACAATAATATTTTTGGAAATATTGTCCACTTTCAATCAATATTAGAAGTAGTATAAAATCGTGTCTTTTTCAATCATACAAACTTGTAATTAAGGGTATTTTTCTAGCTTTGTGCTCGTATCATAAAATTCAAAATGAATTCCCATCCAAGTTTAATGGAAAAAAATTTTCTGTATAATAACGTTCGCTATTTATTAAATAATCAAATTAACAACAGAGGAATTCATTTTTTTTAAGTTTTTTTTTCAGTAAAACTAAAGTAGCTAATTGATTAAAGTTCGCATTTCAAAAAAACGTATGGATGCGAAAAAACCTGTGAATAGAAAGAATGTCAAGTAGAGTATGAGAAATAATTTCCATGAAATTTTTCTAACGAATGAAATTTAAAATGATTCACTGTATATCTTTTAAAGAGAATGTATGAATATATATTTAGATCGTCTGTATTTTTAGGTTACTAAAAAATTCTAGAGTTTTGATGTTTAAACATATTCTCCCTTTATGCGCGTATATATGTATATATATATATATATATATATAGACTAATGTGGATAATACTTACAGCAAAGGTGATATTATTCTTATAATCAAAAGATGCTTGATAAATTTACAAACATCTGCATTTCATAAACATCCAGAAAAAAGAACACTATAAGAAAAAAATGCACACATTAAATGTTAGAAATGCTTAAAATGTCTCACACTCGGTGTCATTAATTTTTATTATAAAATTCAGATGTCTCAATATTAGAATTCATTAGGAAGACACCTGTGTAGCGCAAAAAAGTTTGTCGCCTCTTCTCTGCTTTTCTTCCCCCAAGCTATATAATGCAGAATCTTACTATTATTACATAGTACTTTAACTTTTAACTAAATTTAAAGTACTATGTAATAATAGTATTCGAAAAGAATAAACATTTGCTGAGACTAGAAATTGTATTCAGAAGAAACTATAAACTATTAATAAACTATTTCTGTGGAGGAGTAGGAAGTTTTGGACCTTGAGGCACCACTACTGTCTGCACCACAATTCTCGAGTGTCCTTTATTTCTGTTTTAAAAGGAAATATATGTGCTGAGGTTTTCAAACATTAGGTTTCTTTAAAGGTTTTAACGTAATAAAGGTTCTCCATGAGTTTTAATACGTAAAATTAGATTCAAGAAAAAAAAATTCTAGGAAATTAGGCACATGATCTCAATTGGAGTAAGAGATTATCCAGATAAATTTGTACAATATATTTTTTCTGGTTTGTAAATATTTACCAAGGTACAGGAGAACATTTATAATGTGAGCAAACTCTTAGAGGGGTGACAAACTCTTCGCGGTTCACACCTCTCCATCCCTAGTGATGTCACTGAAACTCGGTAAGTGCTAAGATACCCGCTTTGATGTGAACATTGAAGTTCCACTGGTGCCTGGAGCCCGAAGCATTTCTCTAACCTGAATCTTGGTTTGTTGTAACGCTGCTTGGAAGAAATGGACTTTAAACTTGCTGAAATAAATATTCTGAGAGGTAGAATTACTATTGGGTTAGGACTGACAGAATACTGTGTCCTTATTGGCTGTTGCAGATGGGTGGCGAAAGTAGAGGTCGAAGGCTTGCTTGGGTGAATTTGGAGTGGAAGTAGAGTGATGAGAGGAAACATTTCTGTTGGTTGGAAGGGGTTGGCTCGTCACATTGCGACTGGGTACCCAGAATAATGTTAATATGCCCGCTTTCTTACAGGTTCCTGTACAGCAGATCTGAGAAACTTTTTCTTTTTTCATAAAATTTGCTGTAAAAATTATATAGTGTCCTAAATAATCATTCCGTCGTGAGTTTTACCCTAAGTCCTGACACAATATTTAAAGAAAATGCTCACATTTTTTTCTCCATGAGATAGCAATAACTTGCTCTTAAACTGAAAAATACTAATCCTGAGGAAGTAAGTATTGAATGTAACGTATTCTAACAAAAGAAAAGAAAGAAGGAAAAGAAGAAAAAAAAAAAAAAAACAGAATTGGCATCAATGAAAAATGTACATGCGCTTCCGCACGTACATTCCAGGGCACATTTCCCTGCCGTGATATCTAGATTTTAATCATAATACCAAACAAACTTCTGATTAACTCAATTGATTCAGAATATCCCGGTTTCCAAAAAGGCTTTCATACGGCATGGCGTAGAGAGAGAGAGAGAGGAAATTTTAGCAAATGAAGTAGTACTTATTATTCACACAGGTACTTCGACCACGTGTCATCAAACTGTAGTATAATTCGAAATTTAGTACGTTGTTTATAAAAAATCATTTTAAGCATATATATATATATATATATATATATATAACACATCAATCAATAACTCCCGAGACTAACCCAGAGATGGCGCTCGTAGTAAACCAGTAACCAGGTCTTTCTAGAGTACGAACCTTTGCTTGAAACGTGTCAAAATTTTAAGTCGATCGGACCAGAAACAGCTGAGTTATCGAGGTTGGAGTAAAGTCGTTTTGTAGTTTGTTTAAAAAATGGAAAAAACCGAGTTTCGTGTTCTGATAAAACATTGTTTTTTAATGGGAAAAAACACCGTGCAAGCGAAACAATGGATTGAAAAATGTTACCCGGACTCTTGTCCATCAAAAGCAACGATTTGTCGGTGGTTTTCCGAGTTTAAACGTGGTCGTACCGACACAAATGACGCGGAACGCTTGGGTAGACCTGTGGAAGCCGTTACACCGGAAAATGTGAGTGAAGTGACAAAAATTATAATGAAAGATCGTAAAGTGAAGCTCCGTGAGATTGCTGAGATGACACAGATATCATATGGAAGTGTATTTACTATCCTTCATGAAAAATTGAGGATGAAAAATGTTTTTTCCAAGTGGGTGCCGCGATTGCTTTCGATGGAACAAAAACAGCAACGAGTCGATGATTCAGAAAGCTGTTTATCGCTATTTACTCTCAACAAAAAAAATTTCTTGCGAAAAAAAGATTTGAAAAAGCGTTGGAACGATTGTATCACCCTAAAAGGTGATTAACAAAAGGTGTTATGTTGATGAATAAAAAAAAATTTTGCAAAAAAAATGTTGTTTTCAATGTTAGTCTCGGGAGTTATTGATTGATGTGTTATATATATATATATATATATATATGGCTTAAAATGATAAATGTATAGAAAACTTTACTATCTCTGTTAAAAATGGATCCTGTTCCGTGGGAGGTTATTTAGATATCTTTGGGCCCAATTCGGACTTTTTTCCCGATTCATTCGCTTCATATTTGGGTGTTTGGTTACTCTCTCTCTCTCTCTGCGATTTTCTTTTTTCTCTTTTCATACACTCGCGGGCCAATTACCTTTAAAATGCAGTTTTGGAAACAAGCTCATTACACACATAGCTCTTAAACTATATTTAAATATTTTCCTGTAACATTCACCAAAATATTTTGTAAAATGAGCAAATACATGTGTAAATTTGACATGTTTGTAATGTAAACAAATTTCTTCCTCGAAATGATTTCTTTTCTAAAACTATTTGATAATTTCAAAATAGCTTGAGATTCGTAAGTTATTTAATTCATATAATATCAATAATTCATGATTCTGATCAGTTCACTTACCAAATATATCTTACTTTAAAAAAAATAGCATATTGAAGCATTAAAACTTTTAAAACAAATCTGTCTACAATTATGGTGAAGTGCAAGGAGAAAAAAATGGGCAAACTAAATAAATCTGTGTTCGTGTATTCAATTCCCCTCCCCCTTCAAAAAAAAAAAAGGAAAAAAATAATTTTATTTTGATAGAAGCCATAATTTCATTTCATTCCTGACTGAAAATACAGATTACTTTAAACTATTTCTTGTGTTTGACTTGAAATACAATTTTTTAATTCAATAAAATATTAGCATCTAACATTTAAAAGCACAAATTTGGCCAATCAAAATTTTTGAAAACTCTGAAGTTCAATGAAAACGTGTAATATTAATCACACAGCATTCAGTGAATATTAGATTCAATATCCGATGCTACAGTTATTTTTTACCAGCCCTATTGTGAACATAATGTGTCTATTATTCAACTACGTATTACAAGTAATTTAAAGAAGAGAAGAAAAAAAAAGATGCTAATAAAACGTGAGCCGCAGGAGTAAATTCGCGATTCGTTCAGACTTCCTGGCTCCATTATATAGGGAATGTTTAAATATTTAACCTGCCTTCATTTTACGAAGTTTAACAGGTCGGAAAACCACCCACGCTACAGAATTATTTTCGACCTTGAGCACCCTCCTAATTGTACGCCCAGGGAACATATCCATATGAAATATATATAAGATTTATAATGAGGCAAAATTGAGTAAAATTCATTTGACTTTTTTCCCACTATACAGTTATTTTTCAGGACTTTGTATGATTTTCTGGATTTTTTTTTTATGTTACATTTTTAAGAGCTTTGTACAAAATGCTAAGTTTTCAGACCTCTGATAACATAACAATTAGATTAAAAATAATATAACACATAACAAAGTACAAAAAATTAACCTGTGTAATCTATGATAAAAAGCGTTTCGTCATTTAATATAATAACAATAAGAACTCAAATGCTTTACTATTTAATGTAGAAATTTTATTTTAATATACATCAAAACACTTAAAAGCCGAAATGTACACAAAAGAAATAAATAAAAAACTAAGGTATATACTTGATTTACCGCTTTCCAATTTCCCCCCCCCCCTCAATTGTTGAGTTAGTTAGTTGATTCTGTTTGTCCAAACGGGAATCACGTTTTAGCAAAGCTAAACCGCCGATTGTTACTCACATTTAATTATGAGTACAGAAAAACATTTATATTTACCAAAAAAAAAAAAGTAAGAGTGAGATAGGGGGGCAAACTATTTTTCCTTTGATACCTATTAAATAAGAAACACTGGCGCAGTTAGGTACATATTTTTAAAAAAGTGTGGAAGAGATATTGCAAAAACAAAATTGATAAGCGTCGCAAAAAAGAGCTGCTTTTTCAGGAGATGAAATTTAATAATCTATCTTTAATATTCTTCTTTAAGATCTTTAATAATCTTCTTTAAGATCTTAAATAATAATCTATCTTTAAGATCTTTAATAATCTTCTTTAAGATCTCTAATAATCTTCTTTAAGATCTTTAATAATCTTCTTTAAGATCTTTAATAATCTATCTTTAATAATCTACCTTTAATAATCTATCTTTAATAATCTACCTTTAATAATCTATCTTTAATAATCTACCTTTAATAATCTATCTTTAATAATCTATCTTTAATAATCTTCAGAAAAAGTATGAATTTTGATTGCTACAAATAGACGAATACTTTTAATTGTAGAAGATAGAACAAAACAATTGCCATAAAAATAATTTGAAAATATCGATATCGAAAAGCATATAGTAAAATTACCACTTAATCGCATTATAGAGATAAACAGAATTTTCGATACTTTATGACTTTTTCGAGGAAAATATGACTAATGACTTTGGATGGAAAAGTTCCTAAATGTTTCTGAAATAATTTGAAAACTTTCAAAGTAATATGACTAAAAGAAGAATAAAAACTTGCATTTACTAATTTCATTAAAATAGTTTTAAATTTGTTTTTGTTTTCTTGAGAAATGTCATTTTCTATTTTGATGAAACTAGGCTTGCATAATTCCATCAAGGTTATTTTGCTTTGGTAGCACTTATACACGAAATTTTAAATTGCAGAAACAGATTGATCTAAAAAAAAGGAATTGATATATACAGCAATTACAATATATCTAGATATTTTTCTTGCTTATTAATTTTCGAAATATTTCAACTGAAACTATTAGGTCAAGATATACTTTGAGTATATATTTAAATTATATTAAACACTTCTTCGCCCGAGCTTCCTGAGTCTACATCGTAAAATGCATTTAATTTTATGGAGATACATTCGGCGTTGGTTTTATGTCATTTAATAGAGAACACGGGAAAAACTCACTCAACTTTATAAAATTGAAATTAAGCAAAATTTTGAATCAGGGTCACATTAAAGCATAGGCTGGGGCGTATCTCCTTCATTATTTAATCCTATAGCCATCTTAAAATCTAATTAGTCATTAAGCTCAAAATTCCAGTTGATGATACCTAAAAGAAATACAACACAGTTTATTATCCAACAAATTATATGCAAGATCACTCTCTCTCATTTAAGTCTAGTTTATGCTAAAATAATAAGGTCTTAGCTCACCCAATCACTCAACCCGATTTAAGAACTCGATTATAGCTGATTCGACTCCTATTATTCTTATCAGGAGTCACTGCCAATTAATTTCGATATAAATGATTGATTATGATGATTCACTTCAATCTACAACTTTTATCACCTTGCCGTTATCCCCTATCCACCTTTTCTTTTCTTTCAATTCTATTTCGCTTATACATCACTATCCTTAATTCAATTCCCTATACTTCTTATCTTCATCTAATTTACCTAATAAATTTTCATTTGGTTGGCAAGGAGTTGTGATTGTATGCAACTCAAATTACCAAAAAGTCCCGGAGGTCTGTGAAAAGAAAGTTACGAATAGCCAAACGTTATAAGATTCCTAACTATTTTCGCCTTACCACTTCCTTCTCGGGAAAAAAAAATTACTCGCCACCCCTTCTAAAAAAATACTTACCGTCAGTGTGTGGTGTTTTCAGGAAAAAAAAAGAACTCTCTTACTCCCGTTCTTGTAAATCAATAATACAGTTGTGAGTTTTCAGATTGTTAATAAATATTCAAAAATGCTTCCGTAAATCATAAAAAATAAGCAATCAAGCAGAAACAATATTTTTTTGTCTCTCTTTAAATTAAATTTTATTCCATACTTTAAAAGTAATACTCTAGATTTGAAAAGAAAAGTAGGACACTCATTCGGATTGATAGTAAGCTGGGAAATTCATTGAGGTGAGTCAGCGGGAGCCTTTATCTTGTCGTGACCTGCACTAACTTTTGAATATAAGCTTCGCTCATCGAGACGGGACATACACACGCACATTGTGATGCTCCATGTGAACTGCACATTCTGCTACTCGTTCAAAAGGTTATTCTAAATCTAAGTTCATGCGACTGACGGTAAGTTCTAGAAAGAGAGAGGACCACCGAACTAAGATAACATAATTAATTTAAAAAAACATTCACAAATTATACAAAACAGGTTAAATTGATAAAAAGGAGTAGAAGAAGCCAAAATCTGTACACGTGAGAATCAAAATCAATGTAAACTATAGAAGCCAATTGCGAAAACTGCAATTACAGTAAGATACAACTCCGCCTTTAACTTACCAGAATCTCTGTCGCTTCAGTCTTTGAAAGGTCAAAAAACACCAGGAGAAATCCATAACTCTGGATGATAACTATGTATAGAAGTCTTAAGAATAATACATGAAAATTTAGTTTCTATCTCGATAATGTCTTAGTAATAATTAAAACATTACGATATTGCGAGTTACTTCAATCTATGACTTCCTGAAAAGAACTAAACCACCATTAATAGCTGTAATTTACAACACTATTTACATAAATATCAATTAATATGTATATAAATTTATTACATATTTAATGCCTGAATTTTATTTAATAATTAATTTATTAAATTTTATTCTATTTCAAACTTAATAATAAATTTTATTCTATTTTATATTTATAATAATAAAGTTTATTCTATTTCATATTTATAATAATAAATTTTGTTCTATTTTATATTTAATGATAAATTTTATTCTATTTAACAATTAATATTAAATCTCCAGTGTAACGTCGTGATCTCAGATATTGTGGAAAATCTCGGTAGCGAAGAATCCCACAGCTTACGTAAAAGTACTTCTTTTATTTACAATTGTATGAATTATACTCAAGTTACAAAACGTTTTCACCTTGTTACTCTTTGCACAATGTCACGAACAAAATATCAAGAACAAAATATCACGAATAGAAATATATATCTATATGAATTAAGTCACTAAGATATAGAGTTCACCAATATCACACGAGCAGAGGAATTGCATAAATTGCAACCTCTATTGCTCACTCCTTGCGGGATCGCCTCCTTTCGCTCTTGTCGCAGGATCCCCTCTCGCCTGCTTTTTTGTTTTTCTCCGTCCGTTTTAAATATCAGGGTAGAGTTGACGCGGGCGCGCCCCCCTTCACTTCATTTTCATTTCCGATTGGACGACCAATGACTTTCACTGACAAACTCCGTCTCTGTCCCCTAACAGCATTCGTTCTTAACGGTCAATATCCAGTTTGACGCATGGGCATTCAGGTGCCACACATCAAACGGATAAGCCCTTAATCCTCATATCCTAGTTCACAATTCCTCACAAAGGTCGATCATTCTTGCCACACCTGTGTAGCAGAGTCCTGTGTTCATGAATGCATCAAAGCAGCTGACATAAGGTGTGGCTTATTTATTGCCCGCTTTGGAGAAATAAACCCTTTTATTACGCTTTTGACTGGGGAGTTGGGAAACAAAAACGGAAGTTCAATACAGGTGCCACTGGTGTGTGGGGGGGGGGTATCTATAGGCTACGTTGCACTAGCTATTTATCATTTCCATTTTTTTGAAAATGAATATGATATCCCTAATTACGTTATTATGAATTACAGGTTATTAGATAAGAAATGTACTAAAATCTCTCATCATAATATGTGACAACGGGCTTCTGGTGAAATCTAGCGTTGAACCTGTCATCCACCGGGTATAAAGCCACGACTTTACCAATTAATTAAGTTACGCTATTTACCAGCTTTACAGTCGAATACTATGGCTGCATTAGCCGAGTAGTCAATGGTCATGGGCTCTCGGAAAGCGTTGTTTTCATTGAGCAAAGGGTTCGATTCCTGATGTTACTAAAAATCCGCTATGTAGCATGGCTGATACACCTTAAATCAGTCGGAACTAAATGTCCTCACTTTGAGATGGCTGTGAATCTCGACACTTGACTGAGTTTCAAAATTACGACGACCGTCATTAATAACTCCCGAGATGCTTCTAAGTGCGAAGCAAATAAACAATCAATCAAATTTGTGTCACTTAAAAACTCTTGTCGAAGCATCATGCGTTAAAAGCCCAATTTCAGAGATTCACATCAGTTAACTGTCATGATCGTAAGCTCACGGCCAGCGTTGTTCCAGACGAGTCGTAGGTTCGAGTCTTGATGCTACTAAAAATAGAGCTAACGCATATTAAATCTGTTGAGGCTCCAAGACTTTCCGTTTCAGTGATGTGTAAATTTGGACAAGAAGGTGCCAACTCAGGTGTTGTCCTCATCACTTGTCCGACATTGGAACATACGAAGTCCATTGCCAATAACCTTCGTGTTACTTCTAAGTGAGACGTTAAGAAAAGATACATTCTTATGTTTTGACTGTTCCACAGATAGCCATCAGGTTTGTGAGAAGGCTGCAGGTGAAAATAATGATAAATATCACAGTTTAATTCAAATGTAGGTACACGCGTACTGAAAATGACAAAAAAGGACAGTAATCTGGCAATTGAGCTTCAGTTTAGTGGGCATAGATTTATAAGTTCATTTCAACCAAAGGCAGTCACGGGGCATATACAGTGGATCCCAAAACTGAATATACATCTTCCTTTTTCGTCGTCAAAAGTATACAAAAGTAATACTGAATATTTATATAAAAGTAATATATATAAGTGATAAAATATATTTTAAGAAATGTATTAGACATGGAAACAAGTATGAAACCCCTTTAATAAATTAATTACACAATTTTAAGCAGAAACTGCAACATATTAAGTCACTAAATTGAGTATACACCTGGCATAACTTTTATATGAAAACTTAGAAAGACAAACTAATATTTGGTTGCACACCCTTTCAAATTAATGACGACTTCCAGACGGCGTGGCATCGATTTACAAGATTTAAGGTTGTTTCGCTTGTGATTTTAGTTCATTTCTCTCTTAAAACAGTTTTACTCGTGATATGGTAAGACAGATGGTATGACTTTTGTACAGATTTTTCCAACTGTGACGACTAATTTTTAATAATGTTGAGATCAGGTGATTGTGGTGGAGTGTGCAACTTCGTTCTACAGTTGTATAACAGCCATAATTGAACAATTTTAGCTATATGCTGAGGATCATTATCGTGTTGAAAAGGGAAACTAGATTATATACCTAACTTTTCAACCCTTTGCTTTAAATTGTTTTTCAGAATGTTGAATTTTGTCGAGTATTGAATTTTGTTCATGATCCCATCAATAAACGCCAAACTTCCTACACCATTGGCTGATATATGTTACAGCCCCATACGAGTACAGAGCCATCTCCATACTTGACAGTAGGAATAGTGTTTTTAGGAAGCAACTCACTGGAAGCACTCCGTCAAACAAAGCATCACGCATCACTTCCAAAAACACCAAATTTGCTCTCCATCACTGAATATAACTTGATTCCAGAAGTCTGGAGGCCTTGAAATATAATTTTCAGCAAATGAAAGCTTTTTCTCCTGGTTTCGTTTAGAAATGAAATGTTTACTCCTGGTCAAACGACTATTAAATCCTGCTTCTCAGAGTACTCTTCTAATTGTTTTTGCAGAAACATGTCTTTGTATCGTAGAAAAAGTAGTTGCAGCAATTTTTGGAGCACTTACCTTTTGAGTTTCGGTCACTTTTCGTAGGATCCTCCTCTTGGAACTGTCATCCAGGATCTCCTTTCGTCCTCTTCCGGGAATATTTTTAACGTGTCCCAGTTCTTCATGCTTTTTGATGGCACATCCGTGACTTCGCTGAACTACTTTTGCAATTTTTCTGAGATATTTACGTTCTTCAGCCTTTTTAAAGACCAACTCTCTAACTTGAACTGCAATTTCCGTTCTGAAACCCATTTTGAAGATTAAAAATTAATATTTCTGCAAGAAACTTATATATTAGGATCTAAATACAATATCAGTTTTAAATGCAAAAATTTTAGAAAAATAGTAGTAGTTAATTTATCTGGTTGTGGTCATTTTCTACAAAGTGTATACTTAATTTTGTGATATCAATTCGTGTCATTTAGTGAGAGAATGCAAATAATTTTATTATTATATTAACTTCGTGTTTAGTTTTTGAATAAATATCTTACTTAAGGAGTTATTTATCATTCCTATTAAAAAAAAACTTTTACATAAAACTTCTTACCATATGTTTGCATTTTCAAAGTAAAGAGAGGTGTATAATCAATTTAGTAGCCACTGTGTATATATATATATATATATAATGGAAAAGCTGTGCATAAATAATACAGCCCCATTATTTCAAATCATAACCAAACGACAAAAACGACAGTCGATGTTAGTATCTAAAAGAGTTTGGTGAATGAGGAACACGTACAGATTAAATCTTGATACCTGACCGCGGCTTAGAATTACGAGATTTATCTTCCCAAACTTGTCAATTAAAACAAAATAAATAAAATATTCAATCAAATATCGCCAAGCATTTTTCAATTATTTAAGTTGTACTACATTTTTTTTATAATTTTTGTTATTTCCTTAGGGCTTTTTTTACGGGATCTAAAAAGTTTGAAATAAAAATTATGTTTTTAATCACTTTAAAATTAAAAGATTTTAGGAATGATTCAGAGTTCTTATTAAACTTAATTTTTTGTCAGTTTACTTATTTATTTTGCTTATATATGGTTATTTTTTACCGAGAAAACTAATATTTTATAATTACAATACGAGTACATCTTCAGCAAATAAAATAATTAATTAAAATTTTATCAAGAGTACTTACCTTTATTTTGCGGTTTTCGAACTTTTCCTTTAATTACACAGAAAATTTTTTAGAAATAGTTTCTGCAATTTAGTCTCGAGGAGCTTGCTTTATACATGCAAATAGATTTCAAAGCTATTTCATTTAAACCCATGTGTGACGATATATACGAATTGCTCTTCTTCTATTCATTTATCAAAAATCATTTCTCTTCTCTCCTCTGAGAGGGGTTTATCCTTTCTGTTTATTATTTCTAGAATAAACAGGTGTTTTTTTTTAAAAAAAAAATCGGTTTATGAACTATTGGCAAGGCAGTTAAAGCATGACAAATTAATAAATGGAGCCAGTGCTTACATTTTAGGAAATGGCAATTCATCATAATAAGTTTCTTTTGCAACCGAATTTTAATACTATATATTCAAAATTGTTAACTGCATATTGTCTGATAATTGTTTAGCCAAAAATCTTGTGGTATTTGCTTTCATATCATTATATAGTCACAGTTGGAATTCACTAATGATTTTAGTGCTAGCTTTATTATTATTTTTAATACATTATTTAAATTAAAATATCATAATTCTTTTCAACTTCTGTATCCTTGGTGTACTACTCTAAGATTCTCAAGCAATTATTTCCTCAAAGATTATTTTTTACAAAACTATTTTATTCATTTAAAAAAATGACTTGACTTTTCTTCGATAAATCTATAACATGAATTCTTTGAATATTACATTCAATTCACGAAATTGTCTGCATTTTATATATGCGAGTAATACAGTTATAAAATTTTGAATAAAGTTATTCTGAGATCTAATAAAAAAAACCAACTCAGTGACTAAAGATTTCCAAGTTTTTTCTCTTTAAAGATTAATAATTTTAAAAAGCGTTTTCCTGTTTCAGCTTTCAGAATTCTGAAATGAAATTTTTTGTATTCATCACAATAAACCTTAACAGTTTTGGGATCAATTTTACAAATAATTCTCTATTTATTTAAAGAAAAAGTTATCAGATGAATATATATGATTTCTTTCACATTCGTACTGCTAATTTTCTCAAAACTCTTTTTTTTTTAAAAGAGAAATAAAAAAGATCTACATATGTAGCTTATTTATTAAAATATTAATTAGATTATTTTTTACTCAAAGATTATTTTTCAAATTATGGACATAAACCTTGGGAAGCATATTAAAGAATAGAGTTTAAAAGATTTTGGATTGAGATTGTGGTAGTCTAAGGAAAGAGCCAAAAAGCAAAAACCTAAAAAAACTCAAACAAATCCTTTAATGAAGAAAAAAAAATTTAAAATTTTATTCAGTTCTCTGCAGTACTTAATTCATAATGATATTTAAATTATCATGGCATTGAATATCTTAAATTGTAATGATATTGGATTAGTAAAAAACCAAAGATATGAACCAAAGATAAACACTCTATAACAAACAAACAAAAAAAAAAAAAAAAACCCGACGCACCAAGAAAGAGTTGTCGGATGGAGACAAAAACTGGCGGATAGGAAAATTTTGTACAGAATAGAAAATGATTAAAATTTCAGAAAAATTAAATGATTTATTTCAGAGTTACATAGTTACAAAGTAATGAGCTCAATAGGGTACTGACCCACCTCTAGTCTGGATGAAAGCTGTCACTCGACGTGGCAAAGAGTGATAAAATTCCCCCATGGTTTCCTTTCAAAACCTCATGGTATTTCTTTCCAAATTTACTCCAATTGTCAGGCTAGGTCATCAACATTCCCTGGTAGATGCATTCGCCTTCCTATCATGTCCCAGACATGCTCGATTGGAAAGAGATTTGGCTGGCGAAGGAAGTGTTCGACAAGCTGTAAGACAGTTCATAGCAACACGTGCTGTATGTGGTCTGGCATCATCTTCCTAAAAAAATAAGGCCAGGGTTCTGTAAAAGGAATGGTAGCAAAAGAGGTCTCAGAATATCGTCGACGTACAGCTGTGCTGTAAGTGTGCCTCTAATGACGACCAATGGTGTCCGGCTATCAAGGGAAATGGCAACTCAGATCATAACTCCTGGTTGAGGGCCTATGAGGCGTGCAATAGTGAAAGCAGGATCGGCAAGCTGCACTGGGCGTCTCCAGACACGTCTTCAATGATCGTCAGGACACAGTTGGAAGAGAGATACGTCGCTAAACACTTTACGTCCCCAGTCAGCATCATCCTAACCTGATCGAGCTAAGCACTACTGTAATCTGACTAGACAGTGTGCAGGCGTGAGTGGCAGGGGGAGTAGCGGTCGGAACGAGCGTAGATTTCGCTCTATCAGTCCTCTGTGAATGGTCATGATGGACACTCGTTTGCGGGTTGCACTTCTGATGGTTGATAACGATGAACCAGGTGCTGTGACAACTGATTTGACAATCACTCTATGGCCGACCGCTACCATCACGACGCTGAATTCTGCCATTGTCCACCCATTCTTACCAGCCTCTTATAATCGCAACATTGCTTCGACCCATATGACGAGCGATTCCCCTATTTGCCCAACCTGCCTCTTTCAATCCAATGGTACGACCTCTTTCAAACTTTGACATTTGCTCGTAAGGTCGAATCCAGTCGTTGAAAGGTATCCTAAATTGCAATGCAACAGAAAATTTGACCATCAGATTGAGAATCGCTTCTTATATACACCTGCTGAGTGCGCAGTTCCGGTGAGCTGGACATTTGGTGTCATTGGACACCAAATTTTAGTCATTCGCATGTCTGGTCCAAATGTCTTTGCATACGAAATTTCATTACAATAGAGAAATTCCTCCTTGGCGCATCGTTTGTGTGTGTGTGTGCGTGTGCGTGTGTTCGTGTATTTTGTTTTGTTATAGAGTGTATACCTAAAACGTTTTGTCCAAATCTGGGCTACAACACCAACATGGCATATAAACAATTGCTCAAACGCATTCTTAATACTGCAAGGCAGTAATATATATATATATATATATATATGGCACATGTTTAAGTAGTAAACATGTTAAATTTGATTATTGACACATGTTTAAGTAGAATTACCAATGTCCTAATCTGTTTTTTGGCGGTATAAAATATCTCTATTTTAATTTTGGTTTATTTCTTTTAAAGGGTTTTCTTTTATCAAGAATCTCTTGCTGCCTTTCGTTGTCTCCCTCTCTTTCTCAGTTCTAAATACATATGTAATCCTTTGCTTCTTTTTTTAAAATGAACTTTCCTTTTAAGATTAAATAATTCATAATTTTTTAGGTTTATATTTTTTTTCTATTCCTTCAAAATGTAGTAAAACTACTTAGCAATAATATACACGCACGCACGAATGTATATATATGTATATATATATATATATTCTTTAGTTCTCTATGAAATTTTATAATGTATTAATATTTACTTGCATTTATACTTTTTATTTTACATATACATATGAACATTTCTAGGTATGAAATCGAAAATTAAAGCGAACAGATTCTGACTTTATGAATATGTGGGAACAATAAACACTTTAAGAGACACTGACTTGATTATTTGGCCGGTTATTTAATAACAGAGCTCTTAAGGGAAAAACTTGAACAATGGAAGGGGAAAAAATAAGGATTTCAATAATTCTCTCCCACGGCGGAAACTTCACGCACTATAATTAAGCTATTACAATCAACCCTGCGGTTCCACCCGCTTAAAAGCACCCGAGTTGTTAAAAACAGGATGAAGATAATGTTTTTGCAAAGGCGTTCGCATACATCCATATAAAAACAGTATTTTTCACCAAAAAGCACGGAATTCTCTTTGTAGCGTCATTTAAGAGTTTCTTTTCTAAATCCGTAGAGGCGAGGAGAAAATTTTTAATAACTGAGAATGTTTCTGTGTTCATTTTGTAAATATGCTCCAAATTAGTTATTTTACGTTATATACGTTATTTTAAATATACGTTAATTTAAATATTAGGTTATCCAAATTCATTGAACTAGGCTTACTTTCTACGATCCTTGCAAATCGTATTTATAGTTCTTCTTCTAAGTTCAAAAAGAAATTTTAAGAATTTGTAATACAGAAGAACTTCGTTAAATCAGACCCTTTGTGACGTGATTTTCTCTTCACTAACCTCTGGGACTTTTTGTATTTGAATTGCATAAAATTACCACTCGTTTCCAACCAAATGAAACGTGATCAGGTAAATTAGATGAAAATAAGAAGTTCAGTGTAGTGAATTGAATTAGATATTGTGAGATACAAGCGAAATAGAACTGAAAGGAAATAGAAGGGAGATAGAGGATAACGTCAAACTGATCAATTTTGTAGACTGGATTGAATCATCGTGGTTAATCGTTTATATTGAAAGTTGTTGGAAAAGACCCTGATCAGATTAATAGGGATAAAGTCTGCTATAATCGAGAAGTACTTGAATCGGAAAGGAGTGATTTGGTAAGCTAAGACTTTATTATTTTAACATAAAATAGGATTAACTGAGTTATGAAGAATTCGAGAGTGAGCGATCTGGCATACTCATTGATAGATAATAAAGTATGTTGTCCTTCACTAACGTATTTTCAATTGGAGTTGGAACTTATTGACTAATTAGATGTTAAAATGGCGGTAAAGTTAAATAATGATGGAATACGTCATACCCTCGTATTACATCCTTTATTTCGCATCTCCGAATAACTTGGATTGGAATGCATGGGTTTTTTTTTAAAAAAAAATGAGAAGTTATCTGTCTGCAAATTTCCATAATATCATTCCTTTATTTCATTTATGTATCCTGAAAAATTACTTTATTTACTCAAATCTTTTGACAACTATGAATGCATGAATTGAAAGGAGGGGGTTAGGGGTATCTTACAAATATTCTGTTCGGTAAACAAAACCTTATAATTGCATCTCTTATCACCAGAGTCAAATGGAATACGTTGCTTAACTGTCTATACGGAAAATGCATTAAAACACATATAAGCACACTTGTATTATTTACAAAATAGATGTTCTAATCGTCAATAATATCATTCATACTCAATTTGTTCTCAATTATACTCAGTTATAAAGATACTTTTCTGTATGTTTTATTTTATTTCATTTTTTTTTCCATTCTTATTCATTCCAAACCTAGATTTTTAATATTCCGGATCGGCTCTTGTCCCAATTAAGTCAACTTAACGAGGTTTTACAGTACATGAACAATTTTCTTTTATAAACAATAGCGAATTTCTTTTATAAACAAATTCTTTTTCTCTGATCATTTATAAATAGCATTGTATCTCATAAAATATCAAGCTTTGTAATTATATTATTTTTTAATATAATTCGAGAGTTATCTTGCCTTTCAAAGAGGTTAGTAATTATCCTTTTGTGGAAGAAGTTATCTAACATTCAAAAACATGTCGCAGTAATTATTACTTATTTTTCAATATAGAGCAAGCACCCTGAACCAGAATTGGGAATCAGAAAGTTTCTTTTACATTTTTCCTAGAACTGCTAAATATGGAACTTACTTTATTTTACGCTTGAACTATTTATAATTTTTTTTTTAATTTTAAAAAAGAGTTATTTCTTAATACACATTTAGAATACGAAGGATAGTTTTTAAATAAAAATTAGAATTAGGAGCTTGGGAAATTTGCTTTTATTTTTAGGTATTTCATTTCGTGACTTCATTCGATTCTACAATTCGACTATTGATTCTACTTCCAGAGAGATCATGTTCAGCTACCAAAATATGTTAAAAAGTGAAGTACACTGAATTTTTCAGTTTAGTATATAACAGCGTACGTAGGCGCATTTGAATGCAGATATTGATTTCATCAGTAACATTATTTATTCAAGGAGAAAAATACACAAACAACTAATATATGTTTGCTATGATTTAACCTCGAGTTTGACGATTTAGACTTCAGATGATATCTGGCATCGCTAAGGGCGTTGCGAGAAATTTTCCATCGGGGTGGAGTTTCAGAGAAAAGATTCTCCACATCAATCACATCTCAAAATTATTTTCTAATTTTATTATTTATTTTTAAGGTGAAAAGAATGTTTATGTGGAATACGTGATTTCGAACATTAACTTTTTTTAATTTTTTTTTTTAAAAATTCTATATAAAAATGTTTTAATTCTAAAATTTCAGTATAAAGCAATTCTTTTGGGGAGAGGCGTTGTAACCCCTCCTATCCTCCATCGCTAAGTCCCTGGGCATTGTGGTTATACAGGGTTATAACTGCGATGTCCAGAGTAATTGAATAATAATTGAATATTCTGTGTAATATTCTATTACTACGTTTATTTCAAGCCGACGTTCTCTTTTGTTCTACCTCGCAATCTGAGTTCTCAGAATTATTTAGTTAAATGTGAAAAAAAAAAAAACGTTTCCAGTTCCTAATTCACCTTATGTGAATCTGACTTTCCAAGAACCTTAGAACTATAATAATTACATGAATTAAGATTTGAAATTTCATAAACTTACTCAGTTTCTTAAAATATTTATCTTTGAGTTACTCTTTTGATCCCTGTAGATCATTAACTTTGAGAAAATATCTGCTTTGTTCTCACCATTTTCTTCGACCAGTTTTATGTTACTTCTGCCGACTGATTTTTTTTTTCCAGGTGGAAGAAATAATAAATAATTTTTGTGGTTAAAATTGCTGCAACGGCCATATATATGACTTTATATCAGGTGGCTTGATATATGGATTTTTTAAATTTTTATTTACTTATTTATTTATTTTGAAAGGAGAAAGAAGAAAAATCTTCTTTCTTTTTTTTTTTTTTACAAGCCAGATTGACCATATTTTTTGCTGTTACAATTCTATATGAAAAAGATATGAGGGGCACAAAATTAGCCACTATTATCAATAATCATATAACTTTTTGTTTCCTAGTGAAAATGAAAGAAATTATTATAAGAATATTTAAGAATACCATGAGAATATATTTCGTACTATGTTTCCTAATTTGAACAAAACTTTTAGTTTGAATTAGAAAACAAATGCATTCTTTATCATTCTTTGAAAATAAGAGTTGCAAAAAGAGCCAAATGTCTGTGGAAAAAGTTTTGAAAATCAATGATCTTAGGTGAAAAAAATCACTTAATTATCTTTATTTTCAGTGATAATTATAATTAAGTTCAGTATTGGGTTATTTTTAATATATATATATATATATATATATAACATTAATATTTGTAAATAAGAATGTAAGTGTTTCATATTTTATAGTTGAGTGTTATTTATCTAGAAAAGCTGCTTGTGACCTTGATTACTTTGAAATTCTCAAACTCATGAAACCCATTGTAGATAGTAGTACTGCTTTATACTGGCGATAATACAACAATGCTTGAATGAAAAGTAATGGCTCCATAGGGCTCCATTTTACTTGCGACATGATTTTCGAAATTTTTGTTGTAACTTAAAGCGACATGTGTCCTCTATGCCATGTGTTTATTTTCTTTGTTCCCAAGTGTCGTCGGTGTACTGAGAACTAAAAAGTTTTAGTTCATTTAGTTTTTATTAACGTCGCACTAGAAGCAACACGAGGGCTATTGGCGACGGACCTCGTGTTTTTAACCTCGGTCAAGTGATGAGGACGACACCTGAGCTGGCACACACCCTCTCCTAACTTCCCCACCACGCCTCAGGAGGACTTTGGACCCCGAAAAATTTAACGTGCATCAGTCCCGGCTACACGGCGGGTCTTTAGCGGCCAAGGATCGAACCCGCGACTGAACGAAAACCGCCGGCCACGAACCCGAAACCATGACCACTAGGCTACCGCGGCCACCTGAGAATTAAAAAAGATGGCAACCTATATGGAGAGAGGAGGTTGAAACAGTGAGTTGTCATTCCACCCAACCTTGCACCTAGCGACTTTCACTTTTTCCAAAGATTAAAGAGAACCTTAAGGGACATCATTTCCATTCTGAATGATGAGGTGAAAGCTTCCATTAAAGTTTAGAATCGACAACCACAACCGAAATTCTCCAACAGGTTAGCCCAACTGGTCATTACTGAAGTAAGTACTTGGATAGGGACATGGACTATATAAAAAAGTAAAATAAACACAAGATTATAATAGAGGATACATGTAGTTTTCAGGTACAATAAGAATTGCAAAAATAGGAATACAAATAAAAAAAAAAAAAAGTTATGGCCATGGAGACATTATTTTTCGATGGATAAAACTTTTTTGCAAAAGGTACAAAAAAAAAAATAATTTTTTTCTTCCCCCCCCCCCCATGAATGACTGACATCACTGTGATATTTAGCATATTCAATGCTTATTTTCATACTTTCATGAAACTTTCTTTTACCTTTTTTTGTTAGTTAGTTTGTTTTAGATTCCATATTGTCGATATAGTTATAATATACAGTACATTTAAAGAAAAAGTTCTCTAATTAAATCTCTTTTTAGAGCAAAAAAAAAAAAAAAAGAATGAAGCAAAATCATTACTAGGAAAAGATATTAAGACTTTTTGTTACATTTTTTGGTTTTTATTAACATTACAATTAGAAGCAACACGAAGGCTTTTGGCATCGGACCTCGTAATTCTGAAGCCTGGGTCAAATGATGAGGACGATATCTGCGCTGGCATCTCCATCTCAAACTTCCCCACAACGACAAAGGATAGGGACTTGAGATTAAACAGATTCAACGCTCATCAGCTTCAATATACGGCCCGTCTTTAGCTGTATCAGGACTTACACCCATGATTCGACGGAAGTAACGCTGGCCACGAGTTCGTGACCATGACCATTAGGCTATCGCGGCCGCAGAAGCAGAAGGAAAGTGAATCTCTTAACACCGTTTCAAGAATGCAAAATAATAATAATAATAATTGCTAGAGTTTTTGAATGAAAAAATAAGCAATGTCATTATTGGATAATAAAAACAAAAGCTCATGAGCGTATTATCCACTTAAGAAAGTTCTATCAGAAAGAGAAAAATTTATGAAAGGAAGCGTATAAATTACTTTCCTGATGAAATGAAAGTATAGGAATTTTCTGTTATGAAATCATATTTAATTTGATAAACTAATGCAAATAAATAACCTGGAAAACGCATTCTAAATTTAGGGGGGGGGGTTCCCTCTGTTGTTATTTATTTTTATTATTTCAATACTTTCAATATTTCATTATTTGTCATTCTTCCGTTAAATAAAAGGAAAAGAATAAATAATTAAATGAATAAAAATGTTTCTCTGATAAGTTAAATTACATTTATATGTGTTTATGTAAAATCATTTAAAAAACTAGACTTAGAAGTAATAGAAAATTAATGTACTTTTTTTACGATAATTTGCAGCGAATAAGTACGTATCTGAGAAACAATTGAGTCAACGTGTGTGTGTGAACTCTAATCACCAATAACTTTCAAAATTAAAATGCTTTAAAGTATTTAATTAATCTGAAGCTACACATTCAACTCAAGAGAAGGAGTGTTGAGCTAAAAAAGTAACATTTTTTTACCAGTAACCTTAAAAAGACTTGTAATAGTTTATTTTTAAAAATAGGAAATCTTAATTTTAATTCCCTTATGATATTTCGTAAAGAAATATGCTTTTATTATTATAATTATTTATTTTTGCAAGTCACAAATTATTTTCTCCACTTCACGGTACTTTATTGCTACTGAAACCTCATAATGAGACTTTTTCTTCCATATCTCAGAAACATTAACAATATTTTTTTCTTTCCAAATTCTTAGCATATTTTATTGATATTCATATAACATATTTTAACTGAATTATTACTTACTTTTATATTCGGATGTTACCTATAAACTTTTAAATTCAGCAATTCTAAAAAATATGCTACTGAAAACCTTTTACATTGGAGGATGAAAAAAAAAATCACCAAAGTATTAGGGATACTTTCTATTCGAGCTAACGTCTTTTCATGTTCATTTTGTTATTTTGTTAATCAAGTATAAAAGTTTAATAATGCTATGTGTGTAGTATTATTGTTAAAATGATTTTGGCATATATATATATATATATATATATATATATATATATTGGTTTCTTTAAATCAATCCATTTTTTATTTGTATGGCTTCATTTAAATCTGTCGATCGGTTTTTACTTTGGCTGGGAATTCTTTCATGGAGTAGAGTAGGTATGAGCGCTTATATTAATATGAAATTGTGTAGTGTTCTAAGTGTTTTTAATAGTAAAGTGGGTACTCTTATTTATTTATTTATTTTTGCAATTTGTTAAGATTTTGATAGGATTAGATAATTTCTTTCTGCATTTGTGTTTTTGTCGTCTTTTTAAAGTCATTAGCCACCCAATGGGCTATTGTTTTAGTTAGATCACTTTTGTCGTACCAAATCACTTATCAATTTTTTATCGTTTGCTTTAATTTTAATACCAAAAAAGTTTACTATAGTTCATAACTCGAAATTTCATCGTTTACTTTAATTCTTATATTTAATATTGTGTGTGTGAGTAATTTAATTAATAATTATTAAAAAGAAAAGCGCATCTTGTGTGGCTAAATCTTTTCTTTGCAAAACTTTGCATATAACTCTTTTTCTTTATATATTTTTATAATTTATTCTGAAGATGTGTCAATGGTAAATATTTATTTCTACAGTTTGTTTTATAATGCTTAATTTTTGAATAATTTTAAATTTTATAATTTTTACTCTTTTTATTCGGATTTTTAATTGGTTCTACAGTATTTTAGATATTTAGTTAATTGTAATTAGGTATTTTGCGATGAAATTGAGGATGTTTACTATGCTTACCTTCTTTTTTCTGTGGTAGATTCTCTGAATTCGCTGGTTTTTGGTTTTTGTTACCGTATTTTATTATATTGTAATTCACTGAAGTGTGATGGTCTGATCAGTAATTGTCAGTTATGATTGATTGACTCACTGATTATTCCCTCCAAAAGTATGGAACAGTACAAATTAGATTATTTCCATTATTCTAAATTTTGCTTTTTTCTTTCTTTTAATTTGTGTGGTTCTATAATAGTTTGTGTTGATTTTTTGGTTTTTGGTTTAAAATTTTTCTTTTGTTTAATTATTTTTGTAAATTTTTGCACGATTTGTATAATTATTAATTTGTATTTTAATGATTTCCTTAAATATTTAGTTTTTTCTATTAATAGTATTGATTCAGTGTTGTTCTTAAATTGTAATTTGTACTATATATATATATATATATATGTACATAACAGAGAGAGGGAGAACCAATTGCTCTTCAGACTCAATATATTTTTCAAACACGTGGCTCGATATATTTTTATATTTAAATACGAATTAATTCTGCCAAATTCCTTTTATCTGTACCATTTTCTTAACTCCCAAAAACCACAGGATCTGATTTAAAAAAATTTCGGAGAATATCTTGAAGATAGTAATTGGATCTGATGTAGATATTTAAGCCCCCCCCCCCAAGCAAACTGTATTTCTCTTAAGCTGTGTAACTTTATCGTTCCTGTCATTTTTACACTATACATTTTGTTACGTGTATATTAAATTTTATCATGATGATTGAATTGAATTTTTACGAATGTTATGAAGAATTAATTACTTGAAGAAAAATTCCTGGTAAAGAAGAACAGATGAAAAGATACGACGAGTTAAGCCCATTTCTAGAATTCTTAATAATGAAAAATATTTTTAATATGAATTCATGCTTTACTTTTTCTTATAAAAGTGACGTGAATAATGATTTAAGTATAAATAATTATATCGATACCTTTTTTTTTTTTTTTTTTTTTTCAAGAAATATTTCTCACGATAGGAAAGAAAAATGCGGAAACAACTAGATGATATTTATAAGAATAAACATTTATTATTAACAACAAAAATAGTTTCCTGCATAAAAATTTTTTGTCGTAGGATCAATTTTTGAAAAAATTAATAAATAGTGCAGCACAAAAAAAAAATTGATTAGATAATTTTAAGGGAAAAAAATGTAAATAACCATTTCGAATTTCCTAAAAATAAACCCTTAATATTAATAACAAAGTTTGTAAGAGCTATCTAATCATTCGTAAAAAATTTGATGTCAGCATAAATTTAAAAAGAAAATCTTCTGTATTTAAAAAAAAAATAGTTCTGTGATAAAAAAAAAAATTCTCCATTTATCGATTGCATATCGTAAATTTAAAAGTGCTTAAGTTCTAATATATGAGTAAATTATCTTGAAGAATTTACTAAAACTTTTCAGTATTAACCCCTGCACATGTGAATAATATACTAACAGCTGTTTATTGTACTATAACGTGAAAAAAATAATTTTGGGTTTGGACTACAGAAGAATTTAAAATCAAAATCATAAAATTCTTTGTCGTTTTGCTTAAAACTGAAGATATTCGCTGAAGTTGTCATAAAAAACCCTGGTGTCTTAACTACAGACCAATGAAAGTGAAGGAACCGCCTCTTTGTGCGATGATTGACTCTTCAAACCTAGAATTATCAGCGGGTTACCACAAATAGTAAGAAATCGCTCTTAAATGAAAAATAAACTGGAGGATTTCAGCATCTTTAAATGCGTGATATTTGTCCCGAATCTAATAAAAGCCGCCAAATTGCTCAGCTCGTCCAAATTAAAAAATTGAACTTAATTAAATATTGCTCGTCGATTGATTCATTCATTTCACGTTTTTAGAGTGTCATTTATCCATCTTTTGATGCAGTTTATTTTTAATTGTTCAAATAATTACTAAATTAAAAGAATATTGAAGACTTTAACTCTGTAAACTATTATTGAATTGTAAAATTTTTTTAAAAAAAGCCTTTTCCAATTTTTAAGTTGTAATTAAAATTTTAAGATTTAAATGTATTCCGAAGCGTTGCTAAAAAAACAAACCTTATACCGTAGTTCTCTTACCTTTTCTGTGTTTTCAGTCTGTCTTGCACTTTTACTTGACAACTAAACATCGTTCTAACTATTGGTGTGAGAACACGAGATGAAAACATAAATTATGCTTGACGGATTGATTAGTTTTATGGAATATAGAGTAGCTAAGGCTATTATCCCTAAAGTGATGCTGAACAGATGCTGGAAAGCAAATGCAAATTGTTCTCGTTTGAATTTAATTATAGGGTCAGTGGTACCATACTGAATTCCTAAATCACTCCCACCTTACAAATTATCGATCAAAATAACGAAATTCTTTGAAACATTCAATTCTATGCATTGTAAAAAATATTATTAATGTTAAAATAAAAATAAACGTATAAAAGAGCTAGTATTTTCCTAGCTCTAAAGAAGCTTAGTGGTTATAAACCGAACTAAAACCAGTAAATCGAGAAAGATAAACTTTTTTTCAAGGAAAAATTAACTTAAGAAATTAGAAATTGGAAATTTTTTTGCGATTTTCTCTTCAATAACCTCGTGAACTTTTTGGTAATTTGAAATGCATAAAAGTATAATTCATCCACAACCAATTGAAACGTGGATAGGTAAATTAGATGAAGAATAGAAGTGTAGTGAATTTCATTAAGGATAGTGATATAAAAGCGAAATGAAATTGAAAGGAAAGAGGAGGGAGATAAATGGAGGATAACGACAACCAGATGAAACTAGGATTAACCAAGTCGAGAGGGATTCGAGAGACTCAACGATTTTGCATATCCTCTGTTAGATAATAGACTGTACTGTCTTTCTCTTACGTATCTTTACTTAGAGTTTCCAACTTATTGACTATTTAATTAGACTTTAAGATGGCTGTGGAGTTATAAATAATGAAGGAAATATGTCACAATATGACTTAAAAACTTCTTCGAGATTATAAAATCCTGCTTTGATTACTGTTGTATTCTTCGGATGTTTTTTAAATCCTTTTTTCTTCTAATATAATATCTATGTTTTAATACCACATTAGAGCAACGAAAACAATTGGTAAATAGAGACGGACTTTATAAACTCCTCACGAGTTGTGACGAGGAAGTTAAGAAGAATGCTGTACCAACTCATGTGTCATCCTCGTCATCCATATAACTCTAATCTGACATTAATCCAAAATTTGTTTTTACATGAGAGGATTTTACTTGAAAAATTTCGTTACTCGAACAATTCTTGAGACCTGAAATTCCGATTCATTAATTACAAAGCTCATGTCTTTGAATCTAGAAAATCTTTGGGCTTGAACTTTTCTTTTAGTTTAACTATTTAGATCGATATGGGATAGGTGAATACGGAAAAAAATTGCCTCACTTAGAGGATTTGTGGAAAATAAAACTCCCAAACAAATTTGTTTAACATAAAATGAAAACAAAGTTGAATCACGGTAAAATAAATTCAAATAAGAACTGACTTTTTTGTTAAATTAAAACCTGATTTATTTCAGGGCGAATAGATTTCTATGATCATATTTTTCAATATGTTCAATGTGAAATCCTATTAAATTAAAATAATAATAATAAATAGATATTTGTTATTATTGAAGAATTACATGCGGAAGAAATTACCATAACGGCTCATAAGATGTGTCATCCAATCCGAATCTTTTAAGACAGATCTAGCATCTTTTTAAAAAAGGAATTACAAGTACAAATGTTCATATACTGCCTAGCTATACATTTGTTTTAGTATTTAGTGACAGAATGTTTGAGTTTAGTCATTCCAAAATTGTAATTAATTGAGATAAAAAGATATTATAGCTTTTTCGAGATGTATGGGAGGGGGTATCTTAAAGTTTTAATCATAATACCCAAACGTAATTAAAACTTTACGATATCTGAATAAAATTTATTCCAAATATTAATTAATCCTTATGTGTATAGTGTTGTAAATTACAGCTATTAATGTTGATTTGTTTGGTTTTCAGTGAGCCGTAGATTGAAGTAACTCGCCGTATAGAGAAGATAGAATTCAATTTGCTGAGTTCTACTATGATGGCTTTCGAAAGGACAAAAACCGCTGGGAGAAATGTATAACTCTGGGGGGAGGGAGAGGCTATATAGAGAAGTCTTAGGAATAATAAATAAAATTAAATTTCTATGTGGACTATTTTTAATAATAATTAAAACTAAAAAATTAAAATTTTGCGATACTGCAGGTTACTTCAATCTACGACTTCCTGAAGCCAAGCAAATCAAAATTAATAGCTTTAATTTACAATATTATGTGCATAAGGATTAATTAATATGCAGAATAAATTTATCCAGATATCTCTCCGTTATTTTTTAGAAATTCTCTCGTATTCGATTTGTGTAAGAGGCAAAACGGGATATTCTATTCTACAGGGTGTTTCAAAACTCAAGGACGAAAAGTTAAAGAGTGATAGAAACTATCAAAACAAGTCATTTTCACCTCACAATGTACAGGCGGAGAGCAAGTGGTGAACCGCTAGACAGCTCTGTAATGGAAAGCATAAAGCGCGAGTTTTTTTTACACATCGTCATTTCTATCACGATTTTCAGGATACATGGTTTTTTCCTGATTGCCGTATATCACCATACCTTCTGAAATTCATGGTAGAAAGGACAATGATTAAGAAAACTCGCGCCTTATGCATTCCATTACAGCGCCGTCAAGCAGTTCACCGCTTGCTCTCCACCTATGCATTGTGAGGTGAAAATTGCTTGTTTAGATGTTTTCTGTCACCCCTTAAATTTTTGCCTGTGAGTCATTTCTATCACAGCATTTTCGAAACACCCCGCATTTCAAATCAAAGGAAATTAAATTATTAAATCCAAAAAGCTCGTGTTGCGTCAAAATGCTTATGTACTAAAATTAATTATTTATCTTTATGTTATCATAAAATCTCTCGCTTTCTTTCGCACATGTCTTAAGCTCAAAAATTAGTTTAATTTCAAAATAACATCATATCCTTTGTGAAGATTCTAATTTATAGTGTTACGGCTTGAGGATAACTAAACGAATGGACAGACCGAAAACCAAATTGAAATACGTGGAAGTATAAAAGTTGTACTAGAAGCTACACGTGGGCTATTGGCTACGACCCTCACAATTGTGAACCACAGTCAAAAGACGATGACGACCCCTGAGAAGGCATTGCGCTATCTTAACTTCCTCACCAAGTCATTGTGAGGACTTCGATTCACAACAGATTAATGAGATTTAAATTTAGTACTGTACAACAACTTAAATATAACTAAGAGAAGGGGTGGAGGGGAAATTGTGCAATATTTATATAAGAATTCGTTATACATAAAAATGCAATTTTACTTAGTAGACAACCTATAAACGGGAAAATTAATTTTAAGCTTTCCTTGACACATATTTTGAACCCTTTTCATAGACTATAATTATTTTAATAGAAGTCATATAAATACCCTAATATTATATAAATAGTTATAAAATTATATAGATATCTATTTATTTATTAAATTGGCATGGTTCATATAGATCATTTACTTTTCAAACATTCATTGTTGAAAATTTAGTTTAGTTTTTATTAACGTCGCACTAGAAGCAACACGGGGGCTATTGGCTACGGACCTCGTAATTTTGAACCACGGTCAAGTGACGAGGACAACACCTGAGCTGACACCCCCTCTCCTAACATCCACACCACGCCAACGGGAGGACTTTGGGCCCCGAACAGATTTAACGTGCATCAGCCCCGGCTACACGGCGGATCTTTGGCGGCCAAGGATCGAACCCGCGACTGAACGAAAACCACGAGCCGCGAGTCCACTACCTTGACCACTAGGCTACCGCGGCCCCTTCATTGTTGATAGTGTCCTCTATCAATACTGATATCTTTCCATCTTTCATCATGACGCTGGTCTCTGCATTCACCAGACTTAGCTTTCGAGATTCCTCTGTTAACTTCCACATCATGCAACGGAGAGCGACTTTGAGTCCTAGATCTACATAAGTTGAACCAGTTCTTATTATTCAGTACGACGGGAGAGGTCATGATCTGGGACCTGCTCCCAGCGTTTTTTTTTTTCGTCGAGTGGTGGAATCGATTTTTGAAGTCACAAAAGTTCCGTCGGATAGCGGTGCTAATCAGCGTTTTTCAGCAGAGGATCCAAGTTTTCCCATTAGCGCGGCGTAGAAGTTTAAAAAAGAAACTGCCAGCTTCTCAGGTGTTGTCTTCGTCACTTAACCGATATTCAAAATTACTTAGTCCATCGCCATTCGACCTCGTGTTGTTTCCAAGAGCGACGTTAATAAAATAATAAATCAATCATCAATCTGATGATGGACCTTGTGTAGAATTAGGCTCGTTCCCACAGATCCAGGGCCGCGGTACCATAGTGGTCAAGGTCGTGGACTAGCGGCCGGCGGTTTTCGTTCAGTCGCGGGTTCGATCCTTGGCCGCCAAAGACCCACCGTGTAGCCGAGGCTGATGTACGTTAAATCTGTTCGGGGCCCAAAGTCCTTCCGATGGCGTGGTGTGGATGTTAGGAGAGGGGGTGCCAGCTCAGGTGTCGTCCTCGTCACTTGACCGTGGTTCAAAATTACGAGGTCCGTCGCCAATAGCCCTCGTGTTGCTTCTAGTGCGACGTTAATAAAAACTAAAACTAAACTAAACTAAAATTAAACGATTTTCTCCTTAAATCAGTTGCATTTAAATTTTAGATTCGAGCAAAATACCAATGGATATTATTCTAGAAAATTGTTAAAATGTGTTAAAAAGAAATCTCGAATAATAGAATATGTAGTGGGCCCTTAACATGATAGAACTCCTTATACTTACAGCTACATTCCGAAAATTGGGTTTACTAAATGGAAAGTCAATATGTCTTATCCTCAACATCAAAGTCTAATTGTTCACTTCTAAATATTTTGTTTCATTAAGGAAATAATTTTCCAAACGGCTTCGAATTTTCTAAAATAAATACATCTCAATGTGCATGTTGCTTTGGTTTTAATGAAATTAAATCAATATTTACAGGATAAATTATTGTGAAATTTCTCAATAAGATTGTACCCTGTGGAATTAGCAAAAATACGCTAAATTTTAAATCAGTTCATTTACGTTTGCTCAAGAGCTCGATTTGGAGGAAAACTATAAATCATTTAGTTCATTGGGCATTATAAGCTTATCTCTAACTGCGTTTTCTGACTTGAACTTGTAATTTGTTCTTTTATTTTCTTGTTTTAAAAAGGTGCTGTTTTCCATTAATAGTTTTGGTTTAGTTTAGTTTTTATTAACGTCGCACTAGAAGCAATACGAGGGCTAAATGCGACGGATCTCGTAATTTTGAACCACGGTCAAGTGACTAGGACGATACCTGAGCTGGCATCCCCCTCTCCTAACATCCAAACCACGCCAACGGGTGGACTTAAGGCCCCGACAGATTTAACGTGCATCAGTCTCGGCTACACGGCGGGTCTTTAGTGGCCAAGGATCAAACCCGCGACTGAACGAAAACCGCCGGCCACGAGTCCGAAACCATGACCAATAGGCTACCGCAGCCTCTTTCCATTTATAGACGATAACTGAATTTATTCACTTATGAATAAAGAGATATTTGAGAACACCTTGTAAATTTTACTCATTTTTTTAATTGTAAAGATTTTCTGTAGTTAGACTACTTGTTACAGTAAAAACATTTTATCGTGATAACTACCGATGAAAAGCTGCGAAATTCAAACTTATATATTTAAATTAGCCATATGATAAACAATTCGATTGAAATTTCCTTCACTTAAATAAATAAATTTTTAATTTTTTGCTTGCCTTATATAACTGTCTGACTTAAGGGGGGCCGTGGTAGCCTGGTGGTCAAGGTCGTGGACTAGCGATCGGCGGTTTTCGTTCAGTCGCGGGTTCGATCCTTGGCCGCTAAAGACCCGCCGTGTAGCCGGGGCTGATGCACGTTAAATCTGTTCGGGGCCCAAAGTCCTCCCGTTGGCGTGGTGTGGATGTTAGGAGAGGGGGGTGCCAGCTCAGGTGTCGTCCTCGTCACTTGACCGTGGTTCAAAATTACGAGGTCCGTCGCCAATAGCCCTCGTGTTGCTTCTAGTGCGACGTTAATAAAAAACTAAAATCTGACTTAAGGATCACTTAAAAAATTATGTTGATAAATATGACCAATTTCTAACTTCCTTTCGTTATCCATAAAAAGTGATCAAGAAAAAAAATATTTCTTTTGATTGCTTAGGGCAGAGGTCTTCAACCTAGGTTGTGCGAAACCCTAGGGTTCCCTGAAATTTCGATAAGGGTTCCACTAGAGATCACTATATGCTTAATGAAAGCACCAAAATTTTAGTAAAATTTTAATTTTTATAAAAGATCGAATTCTTAATGGAAGTTTGTTTGTAAAAATAAATATAAATAAAAATTTTATAGATAAAATAAAATCTTAAATTTCATAAAAGTCACTTGCTTCAAATACATTGATTGAAACGCAATAGGTCATATATTAGTCTCTTTTCTTTGGCTCAGGTGTCGTCCTCGTCACTTGACCGAGGCTCAAAATTACGAGGTCCGTCACTAATATAGCCCTCGTGTTGCTTCTAGTACGACGTTAATAAAAAACTAAACTAAACTAAACTTGGCTCAGGTAAAGTATTGCCCACTTATTTGGCCACTTATTTCACTATTTTCAAGACATAAAGTAAAATTGACGCCATTCTTTTAAAATCGAAACTTTGGGCAGATTACATTTTGAAAAATAATACTGGATGCTTTTCTAATTTGCATAATATTTTAGTAGACGGTAATGTTAATTCCGATAAAAACTTAAAAATTAGTTCAGTCTAATATATATCAGACCTGCAAAAACCATTTCTTAATAATTCCCCAATCAAAAAAAAAAAAAAAAAAAAAAAAAAAAAAAAATTATCTTGGATCCAAAATTCTTCTCAAGACTGTGACATCTCCAAATTCCTAATAAAATAAAAAGAACAATATATTGTTATATCGACCGACATTCAACATTCAATTGAAACTAAATTTTAGTCAAGTTGATATTATGCATTTTTGGATTGACATTAGAAAAGAATATCCTGAAATTGCCAAAGATCTGTGAAACATCTAATGTCATACGTTTCAACATATGTATGCGAAATTCTTGAAAACGGATTGGATGCTGAAGATGACATTGAATTTTGGATTTAAACAATTATTCTATACGCAAAAATACTTTGTAATAAAAAGCAAATCACAGCCAATTCACTAAAAAAAATTTCTTTTTATTAATTTTTTTCGATTTAAGATATTGTTACATTTTTTGTTGTTCATAAAATAAAAATCAAACATAAAAGGCCCCCCCGAAAAAACATATTAGCTACCTTGCCATTCATTATTTCATTAAGATGTTTCTATTGTGATAAAATAGAGGTACAAAAATATTTTTTTAAATTTGAGTAGGATAAAGCTTTGATATTCTATTTTTTCTTCTCTTTGTTTAAGAGTTTCCTTCAAGAAAATGGTAAGCTCAAAAGGTTTCCCGAAAATTCAAAGGTTGAATAACCCTGGTCTAGAACTTTGAATATGAAATCTTTTAGTTTAAAAGTTTCAAGCATTCGTGTTTGTATAGTTAGAAGACGAACAATCTACTTTTCTCTTATCGAAATCTTATCGAAAAAGATTTAATCTTATCGAAAAAGAGTTTTCACCGATACTAACCCCTGATCATCACAGGATATCGAAGAATAATTCAAGTAAGATGTAAATCAAATAAGATGAAAACATAATTTTTCTTTTTGCTTTCGTTAACATCGTGGTAACGAAACACGTAATCTTTTTAGAAAAAAGTTATTTATAGTTATTGAAATTCCAGTTGAAGGTAAATTGTGAAAAAAAAAAAAGTGTAACTCATAGAATTCAAAATTGCAGTAAATGTTTAATGTACAATAATTTCGGGTTTAATGTAATATTCTACTTTGGCCTCAAAAAAATTTTGAGACAAATAAAATGAAGCCTTTTTGAAAGAAAGATTAACTGTTTAATTTTAACAAAATGTTTTTCTTTCATGTCATACCTGATGATTAAATAAAATTAATACTTAAAGCATTGTTAAATAATTATAAAATTATACCCCTCTGGTGCAATAACTTAAAGTAGCGATCCGAAAAGTAGTTGGACATACAAACGTAACACACACATTTTATATAACAACTCTTCTGTAAATAATCTTTATCAATGTGTTGAGCCACCTACAGTGGCTCAAACAATTGAGGATACACCTTACTTTCACTTGATAAATCCAACTTTTAATGAAAATAACACATTAACTAGAATAGAAGACGTATTTTTATTTTTACACGTAATAAAAGGGTTAATTTACAGTAAAAATAACGAAAATCAACAAAAAAATATCTAAAATTAAAAGTTTCACAAATATTTGAAGTAAACATAGGCAGATCTTTACCTCAAAAAATTAAGGATACACCAATGAAATTTTTTCGATATATTACATGCATAGACAGTATCAGTATTTTGTTGCATGTCCTTTGGCTTTTATAATGTCCTCCAAACGTCTTGGTACCGATTCGACCAATTTTTTAGTGGTAACTGGAGATATTTTATCCCATTCTTCTTGTAACACTTGCTTTAAATGGGCTTTGTTTCTAATCTGGTGTTTTTGGACCGCTGTTTCTAGTGTGGCCCACAAATTTTCTATGACAGTGATGTCAGGGGACTGTGGTGGTGTGTGCAATTGCTGTTTACAATGAAAAAGACACCACATTTTGACATTACGTGCCGTGTGTTTGGGGTCGTTGTCGTGCTGAAATACAAAATTTCCATCTAAACCCAATTTTTGTGCACTTTCTTTAAGATTGTTGCGGAGTATGTCTATATAAAGCTTATGATCCATTATACCATCTATAAAAACTAAATTTCCTACCCCATTTGCAGCCATACAACCCCAAACCATGACGGAGCCACCACCATGTTTAACTGTAGGACGTAAATTTTTTGGATCCAAAGCGGTGTTCGGCTTTCTCCAAACGGTGTGACGACCATCGCTTCCAAAAATGTTGAATTTAATTTCATCACTAAATATAACTTTCTTCCAAAAGTTTTCTGTCTTCAACTGATGAGTTTTTGCAAACTCCAAACGCTTTTTCTGATTTTGTAAGCTTATGAAAGGTTTCTTTCTAGATACTCGACTGCTATATCCAGCATGTCTAATCACATTTCTCACAGTTTCAGCACTTACACTTCTGCAGATTATTCGAGAAGTTTCTGCAGCTAGTTTGACTGCACTCAGTTTAGGATTAATCTTGATATCTTTTAAAAATTTCCTTTTAGCTACATCACTCAGAATACTTTTCCTTCCTCTTCCACTCTTATTTTGAATTAATCCATCGCGTTTAAATTTCCCAATGATTTTCTGGACACATGAGTGACTTCTACCGACAATTTCAGCTATTTCACGATAAGATTTTCCCTTCTTAAATAACCTTAATATAAATTTTCTTACATCAATACTAGTCTCTTTCCGAGGAGCCATTTTCCATTTAAAATTACAGCTTTATATTCTCATAACCAACTTCAAAAGACAGAAATAACAGTTGAAAAAGTTTAGAATAAAATTTCCCAAACTTAGATTATTAGTAGCAAGCAAAAAGAAACCAAGTGGTAAAATTTCATTTGTGTATCCTCAATTTTTTGAGGTAAAAATCTGCTTATGTTTATTTGAAATGCCTGTAAAAAGTTTTATTTTAGAATTTTGTCGTTGATTTTTCTTTATTTTTACTGTTAATTAAACCTTTTGTTATGTCTAAGAATAAAAATTCATTTGCACTTCTGGTTAAGGTGTTGTTTTGATTGAAAGTTGGATTTATCAAGTAAAAGTAAGGTGTATCCTCAATTGTTTGTGCCACTGTATATATTTAAAGATTTCGTTCAGCCTTTATGGCATAAATTTCAGCAGAGTTTCATAAATCTTTATTTATTTATTTATTTATTTATTTTTTTAAGTTCTGATACGAGTCTTTCTTTAAAGCTTAATTCTGTTGGAAATTTTAAATTATGTTTTGTATCATTATTCTGATAAAGTCTGAAATTTGATAATATGCCTATTTCTTAGCACTTTGTTTCAAATTTTGCTTCAAAATATTTCCACCCTACTATCAATTAAATTAATATTTCCATCATCGACAACTCTCCCCATTTCAAGATCAATATTAGGTTTCCACGGTATCATTTGCTTTCTTTCACTTCCAGATATATTGTACTTGCTCTAATCTGCGAAATATATAATAATAAGCCTCCATATTTCGAAAAATATGGATGCTTTTGAATGTAGGTAGAATTGTAGTCGAGCCTTTCGATTTGTCTTACTAATGAATGATTTTCTCTAGCTATTCGCCCATAAAATTAAATTTTCTTAAACCATTTCTGATAGTTTCTGCTTTGGTAGAGTTATTAAACCTGTGACGCAGCTCCAATATCACTTTTACTGCTCAGATTTTAGAACTGCTAGTAATATTCCTAATGATCCACTGTTCCTCACTTTCAGTAAAATGCCTTGGATGTTTTACACATGGCTTATTTTCAACTAAATTTGTCTTCTTGTGTTTAGAAATATTACGAGCTGTGGATTTCTTAAATTTAATGCTTCATCCATATTTTCCTTTCAGTTTTTCCTTGATTCGAATGTTGAACTAAAAAATTTCCAAACGTCAACAGTGATTTCAGAAGCTTTTTTGACTCATGTTAGCAATGTAGCTTTTAAACATTTAAACATCAAACTTTGAGCTTCGATTCAAATTTCAAATAAGGTTAGAAATATTTTTATGCAATTAGTTAATCTGCCAAAATGGGCTATTCATAGCACATGTTACTGCAATGCCCTAGTGTTTTTTGATCATTACTTTCAGTTTGTCCACGAGAAGTGTATGAGTTTATAATTATTTAATAATGTCTTAAATTAAATTTGAGCCTTTTAAAATTAATTTAGGCATCATAGATGACAAGTAAGAAAAATAATTTGTTAAATTAAACAGATGATTTTTCTTTCAAAAAGTGTTTGAAAGTTTGTTTTGCCCCAATATTTTTTTGAGCTTTTATTTGTTCATGTGACTGATTATTAAAAACTGTTAAACAAATTTAGAAGTTCAAAAACTAATTGTTACATGATGTTAAGAAAAGTTTTGAATTTTTTCCCTTTGCCTTAAGCATTTAAGAAAACTGGAAATTCATCAGAAAACATTATTGAAAAATGAATAAGTACTACTTGAATTTTTTATTTGCCATTCAAATGAGAAATTAAAAATCATTTAATCAAATTATCAAATTTAATTAATAAAAATTATAACTAAAATCAAATAATCGATTGAATTAGTTTGAGTCCTAAATATATGTAGCAAATTATAGCATTTTTAAAAAATTAATTTCATTTTTTTCTTAATTTATTCAGTTTCTTCAAAAAGGAAAGATAGAAAATATTTCGAATTATTCCGCTTTATAAAAAGCCTCGTTTTGAAAATTTTTAAGTTTAATTCGAAAAAAGCTTCAAAGATCCAAACCATACAAGATTAACCCTCGTGTAATATTTTTGGTCCTAAAAAGTTCCAGCAAAAAAAAAAAAAAAAAAGAGTTTTTTAAAAATTGAATGGCACTGTGATTTATATTTGTAATAAATATAAGTGCTTATAAATTCAATGAATTAATTAATTCAAAAAATTTTGACATTGTTTGTGTAGGAGTAGAAATGAATTTCAATAATAATTTGGTTCTCTAATTCAAAACTAATCAAAAATACTTTTATGTGAATCAGTGTTATTTCATTATGAATGTTGATACCTAATTGCGGTTTGAATTGATCTTATACATCAATAAAAAATAAAAACAACATCAATAAACTGTTCATAACATTTTTCTATCATTGGAGAAGAAATGAAATTTTTTTAAAACATAGGTACTTCTGATTTATTTATAGTTTTTATTACTATAACAATATTCATTTCTCTCCATTTCAATCTGTTATATAAATGTAATCTATTGATTGATTCATGAAGGATATGGATCAACAAATACTGCTACATCCTTAAGTATAATCTATTATCAATTAATCATTTTCATGTATATCACAAAACATTTTTGCAAATAATACATTGATTGTCTATTAACGTTGTATTTAGAAGCAACGGGAGGACTATTAGCAGCGACCCTAGTAATTTTCAACCACGGTCAAATGACGAGGACAATACCTGAGCTGGCATCCCTCTCTCTAAGCTTCAACACCATATCAAAGGGAGGACTTGGAACCTTGAAGAAAACAACGCCAGCCGCGAGCTCGATTACTACGGACGCAAATAATATGTTGAAATTCAATCATAGTTAAAGGTTAATTATAAGCTCATAATTTAATTGATTGATTGTTAATTAATGTTGTAATTGAATGTAACAGGATGGCTATGGGTAGCGTACCTTATTCTTTTGAACCTCGGTCAAGTGATAAATACGAAACCTAAGCTGGTACTCCCTCTCTTAATTTTCCCACCCTGCCAACAATAGAACTTGGAGCCTTGATAGATTTAACGCACATCAATCTCACTATGCCGTTTGTCTTTAGTGGCATCAGGACTCGAACCCACGATTCGACGGAAGCAATGCCTGATGTGGAATCGCGCCCATAAGAAATCAGAGGATAATAGCATTTGTTGCTCTATGTCCCACATAACACCAATCAATCAATAACAACTCGGCTACCGCTGCCACACTCATAATTCTAAGAGATTACTTTATTTTCTTTCAACTTCGTTCATAAAATTTTCGGCTCGCTTATCAACTATTTCAAGCAAATCTAAAATTTAGTTTAGGTTTTCTTTCTTTATTTTTTTCCAATTCCTTTTAGTTCAGGTATATAAATGGGACTTAGGATTTCCTATACAAATTTAAAAACGTTGTCAAAGCTTTCTTCTTGAAAGCACCCATAACTTTATATAAACATCTAAATTTACGGCATAAGAGTTTTCAGAGACACATTTTGAAGAAACAAATGAGACTTGTTCTAACTCCTATATTCACAGATAAGATCCACCAAATAAAATTCGGGTAGTGGTTAGAAAAAAAGAATACATTATGATCTTGGACTAGATTGAAAAAACCATTTTACGAAAACTACTGCTTTGTGGAGAGATATCTCTCAAACCTGATAAGTGGGTAACAAAAAAATCATAATTACCATCGGAATTTACGACCCATATAAAGGAAAACCGAATGAAAAGATAAAGCTAAAAACATTTCTAAAAGGCCTCAAACAATTTCCCCGAGATTTTGTCTGGGTAGACAAATTTCTAATTTCTTCCATCTATTTTCACTCAGCTCATCGTCCTGTCATCTAGCGCGAAAATACTCAGCAATTCTCACATATTTACGCTCAACCTGCTTCCAATTTACGGGCTGATATCCCTTGACGGTTCTTTGTGTTCCTGACACGGCTTCATTAACGGCGTAATCCGCGTTTCTCGTCAGTTGATTTTATTTTCTACGTTAAATAACTGCTCTCGGACTGCTTTCGGAAGGAGGGGGAACGACAATCAGGGGCTCATAATAGGGGAACGGGAGCACAGCGGGTAGAAAATAGCCCAATAAATTTAACCGACAAACTCCAAGACTGAACCACAGGCGGTTTCTTCATCCGTTTCGGCAAAAACTCTGAAAAAATGCTACCTCGCGTTTCTAAGAAATGTCTCAAAAAAGCGACGACTCCTAACCTAGGGTCGGTCCTCATAAGTAGGCTTTACAAGATAAGAAAAATATGCGACTACAATCTACGATCGTTTTTTACGAGCCTATAAATAACTGTCTAGGCTCCCTCTCAGGACCGTGCGGGTCAGGATTTAATGAAGATATTAAATAAGATTCATACACGGGATAGCAATAAGCGTCTCGCTCGAGGGGCTGTCCTCTAATTGCGTACCGAGGTTTAATGAGAGGGGAGGAGCTTGAGTTCGCAAATTAAGGTGTATCCCGCCTCACAATCCATTGCTCATTTTTTACGCCTGTTTTAATGCTATTTTTTTTCTCATGCTGGAGAATTCAGAGGCGTTTAGCGAAGCTCGTAGATCAGCCGCGAGCTCTTTGTCGGAAGTGTACTGTCAGACATACCTCTCAGAGCAACTAATTAAATCATTATCCGAGAGGAGAAAATGAATCTAACTAGGAAATGGGAGGGAAATTATCGCAAAATTGGTGCGGGTATGTGTGTGAGAAAGTAAAGAGAGATGTGTTCTTGCAATTATAGTCCGATGAGATATCTTTCGAGCTTACCTTTTAATAGTCCTCCCTCATTTTATGAGATGTTGTTAGCTTATAAAAAAAAAGATGTTCCCCCGTTACATGCTTGTTAGAAAAATTACGCGTACAGCTTTTTTTTATGACAAAATTCGTACATTCATACCTGAGAATTGAAAACTTGTGAAATTTTAATATTCAGTTTGCACATGAGACAAATACCACAAAATGCTTAATCTCATAAATACATGATATTATTTACCTTGACAAAGTATAATCTGCTAAGATAAGCAAGGATCAAATAAATTAAAGAAAAATTATTTACTAATTATCTCTACCAGAAATTGCAAGCAAAGCGTTTTCTTCCTGGATTATCACGATTTTTTTCCACTTTAAAATGTCTAAAATTGTCTTGAAATGCTTTATATTCAAAGATAAATTTATTACAAGGGTGTTTAAAAAAGTACTTATATTTGAAGACAAATGGCGTCATTTAGGTAAATTGCTGTTATCATTGGATGCTGTCATCTGTTAGTAGGGACCGAAACATTGATTCATAAGTTAGTTTTGATTTGGTAGTCATTTGCCTATTAATCAAAATTTTATTCCTGCCACGTCAAGTTGTCGAGTTTCAATTTGTATCGAGTTGTCTACGTCTATGATACATGGATTCATTATTACACACCAGAAACCGAGCAAAAATCAAAACGTTGGGTTGCTTCTGGTGAATCTTTTCCAAAAAATACGAAGATGGACCCATCGGCCGGAAAAATTATGATGAAAACTTTTTGAGTTGCGAAAGGCGTACTGATCACGAATACGAGAACTGAGACTTAGACAGCTGTCTAGTGAGTCAAGCTTACTATAAACCATGTTCAATGCTACGAGCGTCATGTCTTGGATTTTCTAAAGATTCATTGAATGACTCTCGTAATAACAATATCCGTAGTTTTTCTTCTAGAAGAAAAACTGCCATACTGTCATGACTAAAGATTTAAGATGGCTTGTTAATGACTTAGGATGTCACTTGTAAAACTACAACAGAGGATAAGAAAACATAGGCCAGTTTAAGAGTCTGATTTTCATACATATGAAAATAGAATATAGTTTTTGTCTTGGACGTAAATTTAGGCAAAGCTGATCCTGTATGAGTGATACTCTTGCGACTGGATGAATAATTTCAGTCGAAAAGCAGTTAATTCTCTCTCTCTCTCACACACACACATATCTGTATGAGTGTGTGTAAGGGAGATTCCATTTACTCCATTTGCATTACTCAGGTGGTTTTTTTTTTTTTTTTTTTTTTTTTTTATATATATATTCGGAATTATAAGAATAATATACTACTTACAAAGTATTTTGCTGGTGGACAAAGAAATAAATACTTGAAAGTAATTCTGTATCCAATAGGTAATTTGTTATTTATGTGGAGATTGAAGATTTAAAACTGAAACGTAATCCTATTACCCGTCGTTATCTTGAATGTTACTCGAATCACAAATCTAAATTTCAACTTAAGCTCAAGC
This sequence comes from Nephila pilipes, assembly GCA_019974015.1. Taxonomy (NCBI): domain Eukaryota; kingdom Metazoa; phylum Arthropoda; class Arachnida; order Araneae; family Nephilidae; genus Nephila; species Nephila pilipes. The sequence continues at coordinate 824,130 of BMAW01020302.1, forward strand.
ACAGATAAAGTAATTAAAATAGTCAATTATGTTTCAAAATAGAGTTTTTTAATTCTCAAATAAGAGGAATGCTTTCAACCAGTTTCAAGTCCCTAGACGCCAGTACTAACAATCTCTATAATATAGCAAAAATGCGCTTACCGAAATATGATACAAGTAAATCCTCCAAATAATGAATCAGCTTGACAGCTTTGGATCCTAGTCTCTACAAATCAGATAGACACGTAAGAAAACTTCTGCGCACTTCACACTAGCACTCTTCCTACTATCTTAACTTTATCAAATCAATTGTCTGTCGCTTTTATACGACTTGATTAATCTATTCACTCCTCTTCTAGAGTTCACTTAGCTTGCATCATCACGTTCCATTTTATTGGGAAGAAGCTGGAAACCTAAATATAAAGTTAGAAAGAACCCCCAGATGTTAGAAACTTCGCGAACAGCTCATGTTACAAGACTTAATATTTAGTTGAGCAGTTTATCTACTTAAGCAGTATGTCTTTATCCAGTTTTTTAAAATTATCAATATTTATGGGAATCCAAGGGACTGTAAATAACTCATCGATTGATTTGGATAATCGAACTGTATAAGAAAAATATTGTTAGTTTAGTCTCTCCTGAACTGAATTGGATATTTAACAAAGTTAAAAGGGAAAAAAAAGGAATATCTTATTTTTTTCTCAGAATAAACCACGTCCATAGTATTTAATGATGCGTAGTCAATATTTAAAATTATCTGGATATAATTATTTAATTTATTTTTATAATTTAATCACTCAAAAAGATTGGAGAATTTTTGATAAAGCTACATGTAATTAGATATAAGCAATTATTTTCTTTATTGTCTCAGTTAAGAGCATAGGGCATATTATGTACTAAACTTTTTCTTCCCACAAACCCCTCGCAATCGTTTTCTTCAAAACATATTTAAGAGAAACCTACAGTAAATATTTTTTAACCAAAACCAACGAGGGAGGACTGCTATTGTCAGCTGGTTGTCTCATCTAACGAAAGCAAAAAAAAAAAAAAAAAAAAATTAATTTCAATAAAATCTAAATACATTTAACAAGTTCTGAATTTAACAGTTTTAACAAGTGAAATTCCTGTACTGTTTTCTTAAAATTATGAACACACGCAAGCACGTATAACTCAAAAACTTTTCTAAAGATTCTCAAGTCAATAAGCGGCCATTGTTGAGTAGTGGTCATGGTCGCGACCTCGCGGCCCGCGTTGTTTCCATCAAGTTGTAAGTTCCAGCCTTGATGTCACTAGAGAACCGCCGTAGAGTGGAGTTGATGCACGTTAAATCTGTCGAGGTCCCAAATCCTTCCATCGCGAGGTGTGGGAGCTCAGAGAGGGAGGTGCCAGCTCAGGGTCATCCTCGTCACTTGATCGAGGTTTAAAATATGAGGTCCTCGTGTTGTTTCTTTGAGTGATGTTTTTAAACTATCACAATCTCGAGAGAAAATTGTAAAATAGAGAAAGCATGCTCCTCATGTTCAAAATATCTTGTAAAAATCATTTATATCCTTCAAACTGTCCTCTAGAACTTGATCATAAAGTCATTGCATAAAATTAGTTTAGGATTTTGAAGAAAAAAAAGTGTGAAATAACAACATTGCATACCATTTGCCTGCCAGAAGAAAAAAATCAGCGTTATAAATAATGAAAATACTTCTTGCAAATAAAAATACATTTCAGTTTTTTGATACATCTAACCAACAATTATTATTAAATGGAATCAAGTTAAATATGATATTCACTTACTATTCTTATTCGAAGACCATTGTTTAAATAATTATTCTTCTAGATTAGTTGAAACGAATAGAATGAAGGAGAGAAGAAAAGCTTTCGAAAGAAAGGATTTTCAAATATTTTTGTATTTTTTTTCTCAGTCATTTGAATTTTTCTTTCAGTTTACCTACGGAAGAAGTAGGTAAAATCTTTATTTAAGATAATGATTTTAAAAAAAAATACTTATCTGGAAACAATTCCTACACTTTAAGTAAACAATAATGTCTTCAAAGACATTACAATTCAACAATTTCTAAAAACACTAATTAAAATTTTTTTATACAGGATATTTCAACAGCGTTTTATGTTGGCAACTAAGTAATGTTAATTGAGAGAGATTAATGGCACAATTATTCAGTTTGTAAAATTGTTACATAGTCTTAGGGGCCGCGGTAGCCTAGTGGTCAAGGTCGTGGACTAGCGGCCGGCGGTGTTCGTTCAGTAGCGGGTTCGAGCCTTGGCCGCCAAAGACCCGCCGTGTAGCCGGGGCTGATGCACGTTAAATCTGTTCGGGGCCCAAAGTCCTCCCGTTGGCGTGGTGTGGATGTTAGGAGAGGGGGGTGCCAGCTCAGGGGTCGTCCTCGTCACTTGACCGTGGTTCAAAATTACGAGGTCCGTAGCCAATAGCCCCCATGTTGCTTCTAGTGCGACGTTAATAAAAACTAAACTAAAGCTATATAGCCTTAAAGGTTAGCTTACACAATTTGGAAACTGTCGTGTTTCTATAAACACGTCGTGCGCCATTTGCCTTCCGATGATCATTTTTCAGTTTCTTCATCCAGACCGTGTGATCACCAACGGACATTTTGCATCCGTTTTTTAGCGCCGAGTTCTCACCTGTGGACACGTTTTAAATGGATTTTACGTATGTTTACCGATTACTCAGCCCCAAAGTGCATAATTCCTTAATGCGAGCTGGACAATTTAATTGTTTTTGTATTTTCAGTCCTCCCCGTGTGCACTAAAAATAGATAAACAGACATAAAGTAAAACAAATATGTGTAAGTCGACAAGAGAATAATAATGAATATATCTTTCAACAAAAATCCTGAAAAAACTAAAATTGGTCCCACAGGTGAGTTTTGCTTAACATATCAAATTAAGAAATTCAAGCTCTTGTACTTAGTACAAAAATTGATATTTATCTTTTAAAGAGTTATACTCGTAAGTCATTCCAGAGTTCAGCTTTCTTGCTTATCTAATTATCTTCCTTGAAAAAACTATGAAAATGTTAGTTCCAACGAAGTGCTTCTATGAAGATGTTTGATTACTGGATAATGACATTTCATTCCAATGCAGATAGTTTTCAAGAATAGCTGTAATACAATGAATATTACTTTAATACCCGAGGAAACATTGATTTTTCAAAAATGCTTGCTGCTAAGGAACTTTTCTTTTCTAATCATCATCTGTTAACTTTATCCTCCTTGGCAAGCTATGAAATTTTTTTATTCCTATGAAATGGTTCTGGGCAGATATTTATGATTACTGCATTATTACATTTCATTCCGACGCAGATAGTTTTCAAAAATAGCTGTAACGCAATAAATAATTCTGTAATATCTATAGACACATTATTTTGCAAATGTCAGCTGCTAAACATCTTTTATGGCACAAGGAATTTTACGAATTATTTTGTGTCTGATAATAATTGAGCGTGTGTGTGAAGGGGGTATTAAAGGGTATACTTATTCCTGATTATGATAAACATTATTTATTTATTATGTCTTCGTTTGAATAAGTTAATGATATTTCTCTTTAAATCAGTGTTTTAGGCAGAAATAAATTATACTTGTGTTAGTCTACTTTACATTATAGAATGAAGGATGCTTTTCCGCAACTCAGAATCCTTAATACTTACATGTTCTTAAGTATAATAAGTGTTTCGGAATTAGTTAGCCAATTTTTTCAAAGCAGTATAGGAGAACAAAATGACATGTTTAAAGCCTGACATATAAAGTAAGATACGAAAAACGAAATTAAATGCAGTTAAATCGAGATCAACAAAGGGCTTAATCAATCCAAGATTTTTACAATACGTATTCGAAAAAGCGTTTACCAATGTTAACACATTATATAAGCCGTTAGGATATAATATTTTAAAGCAATACAAAAAAATATCCAGCAGCAACACAGTTTGGCAATGAAATCTTGCTTGGAAACAGTGAGGATATAGCATATATTGTTTTTCATTTCCCTTTACAGCAAATTCAAACTATCTTTTATAATTTTCAAAACATCACAAAGCTACTGGTATGAACTAAAAAAACATTTTGTAACGCGTTGGGCTATTCGAAGTTTTCTCTTCATTAATCTTGGAAACTTTTTGTAATTTAAACTACATAAAACTACAATTCCCTGCCAAATAAATGAAACGTGATTAAGTAAATTAGACGAAAATAAGAAATGTAATGAATTGAGCTAGGGATAGTGATGAATAAGCGAAACAGAACTGAAAAAAGAAGGGAGATAGATTACAACGATAGGCTGATAGACGTTTGTAAATTGGAATGAATCGTCATAATTAATCGCTTGTATAATGAAATTGGTTAAAAGTTACTCCTGGTAATAAGAGTTAGAGCAATGAGAGTTGAATCTGCTATAATCAAGAAGTGTATAAATCGTTGCGAATCAGTTTGTAAGACTTTATTATTTAATTATAAGCTAGGATTAAAGTAAATTAAAAGGATATCGAGAGAGAGCGACGGTACATAATCTGCGAAGGTAGTTAATAAACTGAGTCGTCCCTATTCTGAGGTCTCTCCAAACGGATTTGTGAACTTATTGACTATTTAATTAGACTTTAAGATGTCTGTGGAATTTAATAATTGAGGGTGGAGGCTATACAAGGTGATGCGGAAGTCGGGAATCGAGCATTGTACTTTTTAACTGCTTATTTGATGTTGATCATAGTTCCCATAGTTCTATATCAAATATAATTATATCTGCAAGTTTTAAATTTGTGTAACAAAGTGTGGTGTTGAAAATCCCTGCTTACAATGTCTTACATCATAGAAACGATGTTATTGTTTAACTTAAGTAGTTCCCCTATCAACTCGGGTAACATTGAATTTATGGCACAAGAGCCAAATTTGAGAAAGTTGCTCCGAACATTTATTTAAAATAGTTAGCGTAGTATTTTTGGACATGCATCCTTGGTAAAAAAAATAATTTTGATTTTCTTTGCTAAACTTTGAAATTTGATTAGATATTTTCAAAAAACACCCTATAAATTGAATTTTTTTCAACAAATGTGCAAACTAAGTCTACAATATTCTTCAGACTCACTTTTCTTTTCTTTCATTCCTCGTACAATGTTTTGCTTACACAGTATGGTTTTTTACAGACAAATTTAATATTATTAAACAGATTTTTAGAGTTTCTCCCGCACGATATATTTCACCTTGAACGATTGATTTTATCTCATTATTATAAATAATAAGAATTTAAAAAAATCGATTGAATGAATAACTTCTTACCTATATTTTAATCATAATAATAAAACCTTTTCATTGAACAGTTAATATATTTGGGGCAGTTCCTCAAAATTGGAAGCTTTCAATTTAGTTGCTACATGTTTTTTTCTTCCTAATTCTTAATCGCTTAATAAATCTTCTAACAATTTGACAAACTCGGTTTTTTTTAAACATTTGAGGGACATCATCAATTAATTGAAGCTATTTTCTGGTGATATTCACTTTCTTCAAAATAATGTCTCAATTTACTGTCATTGGTGTTCATTCGTGCTTTTTATTTTCTTTTTTAAGTGGCAAGTCTTAAGCTTCCTGTCCTTACCGGTTTCTTTTACACGGTAATAATAAATTTGCTATGGCTAGGCAACATCTGCTATCTTCTATCATCTGGTGCTGAAGCAATCTTTTATGTTCAATTCCTCCTCCTTTCGGTTCTCAATCAAAATTTACCAATTTTGATTGGATGCATAAACGAAAGAAAAAAGAAAACTCCACCAACATAAAATAACAACGAAAGGTGAAAAAGAAAAGGTGCACAAACGTTTTCATTTAAACATAAAGAATAAAGACTAACAGATAAGGGGCATATATATATATATAGCAAAACATATGCTTTTCTACTATTCTGAAAATTTTCAAGATTTGATCATAACATTATTAAATCTAAACTAAACAGGGTAAATTTCAACTCCTTAACTTAAATTCTTCATTAATTTCTCTCAATTCATTAATATTTCTTTTGCATCGCCGTCAGTAATACATACTTTTATAACGATAAATACTTGAATAGCATATTAAATATTGGTAATAGTCGGGAAGAAATTATAATAATTAATTTTTTTCCGCAATAACTGTGATCTGATTACTAATGTTGCTTACTAATTCCCAATAAGCATCATGACAAATAATTCACATATCTTTGTATTCCACACACACACATAATCATATTTTAATAATTTAATTTCAAAAAGTTGTCATATTTATTTACATATTCTTGACACGCCAAACATTTTTTTTTTTTTTTTTTCTTTTTTTTTTTTTTTTTTTTTTTTTATTTTATTTTTTAATTTTGACTTGAATTATATCTTTGCTCTCTTGCAGTTATTTTATTTATAGCTAATATATATGTGATACCAATCTTATCATTTCTTTCTTCTTTTCTAAAATGTCGTCACGTTTTCTTTGTTGCCATAAATTAGTGGTAGTTGAGTTTAAATATCGTTAACTTAAGATACGTTTAAATATAATATATTCAACTTATAAATTGGTTATTGGTAATTCCTTATGAAGATTTGTAATAGTATATCTTGCAGTAAATCGACACATTTCTCACTAAATTTCTTAAGCAGGTGTATCAAGAATGTAAGATGTTAATTTGTAAAAAAAAAAAAAAAAAAAATGAAACTCAGAAATTAAACTAGAAGAAAAAAAAATCACTATTCCTAATTCTACGATATTTTAATTTTATAATTTAGAAATTGGATATATAATTATTACGAAGATTAAAAAGGGATGCTCTGAGATATTTTCTTTATTAATCAGTTGTAATTAGCAACTGTCTTGAAAACGCTTATTTTGACATTTGATATTAATGATTCTTTTAAAATTTGCTTTCGAAAATAAGTTAATTCAGCAAGAATTTTACGTTTAGGGGATCATCACACATACACGAACGTACTTCTAAGCACAGGAAAAGACATAAAGTTTCATTTATGATTCATTAAGAAATTCGACGTATGTTTCGTAACATCTATTTTTATTTTTGATTAACCACTTTAAAATAAAACAGATCGGCAAATAATTTTTTTCTGATTTGCTTTTCATAATATTTTGATTAATCATGTGTCTCTTAACAAGCGAAATTTTCTGCATTCATGGACAATTACATAATCCAAAGATCCCAATTTTTTCTGTCCCTCTTAGAGACGAGGGAACGCAACATATTTATCTAATGAAGCGGCGGAGTTATTCGTACGGAATACGATTGCATTTTTCAGTAATAACTAGGTTCAAGAACCAGTTATTAATATTCTTTTGAAAAGTTACAATATAATACAAACCCTCCGAAAATTTGCTGTCACAAAATATATTAATCATTTTTAAGCTGCTGTTTACTTTAAAGTACAATATTAAATGTGAGCATTTGTTTGTATCGTAGTAGTACGCTTTAGAAATAATTTTTATCTTACTTTTATTACCATTTTCAAATGATAGAGTGCATGTACTGTGTCCCTCTTCTCTCCACCACATATTGACAACTTTTAGCATCATCGTAATATGTTAAATATTTTGTTAATAAGCTTCATTTGCTATAAGAAATGGAAGATTTCATATATATATATATATATATATAATATGTTTATGTGTGCGTGCGTATGTAAGGATAATTAATTTACAACTTAATCTAAATTCCACTTCCCATATAATCTTTGTTTTCCTGCCTTACATATTCGAAACTGACTTTCAGTTGTTATATTATTTTCTCAGCAAGATCATCCAACCTTAAAATTCTAATCCCAATTCATTTCCTTTTTCTGTCACAGCCCGAACAATTTCAGGCATTAGTCGCGATCCGAAACCTAAAGTAAAAATTGCCGAATTAGCAATAATTACAATAACTATACAATCCAGCCACAAATTTCTTTAGTCTGGCGTCAGCTTGCTCCACTGTGGAGACCGACAATTGTAGGCTCCGTTCTGATCATGTGATTATAAGCAAATAAATAAATTATTTAGATGTCTGAAAATATATATATATATATATATATATATATTGTATAGGGGTATTCAAATCTTTTGGGTCACATTTTAAAGAGTTTGCGGTAGGGAGCAATACAACAAATTTATGATCGCAAGAGACTCGTTGAGGTACAAACACATGAAATAGCCATGCAAGTTAATTCAAACTGTTTGTATAAACCTACTGATATAAATCTATTTATAATTGCTTCTTTACAAAATATGTTAAAAATTGAAATTACCAACAGTAATACATGCATTGTAGCAGGGACGTACCCAAAAATCAATTTTGAAGGGTGCAGATCGTCATCGCCATGAAAAAAGTAATGTCTTTAGTTTAGAATTACCACTTGGTAAAAGGTAAAGAATACGATATATCAATTTTATTTCCCCTATTTAAATCTGTTCAAGAATTGATATAATTTTTATCGCGTTACAAAAATAATGAATATTTAAGGAAAATAACAAAGATACCATGAGAGCAAAAATTCCTACTAACAGGAATCGATGGAATTCCACAAGATTGAAAACTGGATAAAAATCATTTAATGATTGAAAAAAAACCTTCTATGGGGATGCGACCTCCCCTTTTCGTCTTTAAACACCGCTCCAGAAGAACATTTCTGGGACAGTAAAGACTTTTCTATTCTTTTTTCAGTTACTGGCTTAGATGGAATCTTTTTTTCTTCTTTTTTATGAAAAACCTTAAGTATGAGGAAAAAAATTATTTTTAAAGCTTAGAACATCTATTATAGTATAATAAAATAATTATTCTGAAGTATTTCATTTTCCAAAAAAATTTTGAGGGTGCATATGTCTCTTTACACTCACCCTTGGGAGCCACTGTATAGTAGAGATGGAGAGGGATTGACGGGCAGATTCAAAACAATCTACCTATTTCTCAAGCGTGTCGCACAGACGACTTTCTTCATCGATATTTTAAGAAATTTTATCTAACATGGTTAAAATCTAACTTTGTTTACTATAAATTTCCATTTAACTCTAAGTTCAGAGAAACAAATGTTTGTTATGACACCTTTAATTTATTTGTTATATTATCAACACAAAAATGGGCTTTGATTTCATGAATAATTATACGAATTTCAGGGAAAATAAACCCTTCTCTAATACGAAAGAATAATCGAGTAAATTATTTCTATCCCACAACCAATTACATGAAAGTAGACTTTACTATTGAGACATTGATTGATTGTTTATTAATATCGCACTTAGAAGCAACACGATGGCTATTGATGACGCCCCTCGTAGTTTTGAGCCTCTATCAAGTGTCGAAGACGGGTGAACTGGCACCTCCCTCTCTAAACTGTCATACTAAGCCAGAGGGAGGACTTGGAGCCTCGACAGATTTAACGTGCATCAGCTCCAATACGCGGTGGGTTTTCGGTGGCATTAGAACTCGAAACCAAGACTCGATGAAACAACACAGACCGTGAATTCGTGACCATTACCACCAGGCTACCACGGCAAATATTATTGAGATAATCTTCGTCAAATGTTAGAGAATTTGGGTTCTATTCTTTAACATTAGAGTAATGCAACCATTCAGAGTAAGCGCTTCAACAGAATAATTTTAATATATTTATTCCTTTAATTTCATAACAATATTATACTATAAATTCGTATGAAGTGTTTATAAAAGAAGTTCTAAATAAAGAAGGCGTATGACCTATGAATTGATAAGAAGCTTTATCAACATTCACTTAAGCTAAGCAATAACTTATTTTTAGAAAGAAAATAATAATTTGTATAATTAAATGTATTGTGTACGAAAATTCAAGAATTTACTAAAATTAAAAGTCTTGTGTAAGAACTCTTAAGAAACAGCTAAATTTTTCAATCATTATTCTAGTATGAGATTGGCTAAAATTCAGTCAGTCGAAAGAGTACCAAACAAATGAAAAGCATTCACTTCATAGTGCAGAATAAAAAGTGTCCATTAATTACGTGTATAAAATTCTTGAAACTCATATACACTAAATTTTAAAAAACATACTTAAAACATGGAAATTAAAATTTTCACTCATATATTAATTTAGATATAAAGGAACGAAGCCGAGAACAATTATTGCCATCACAAATATTCTTCATTTACAACCCATTTGGGTATTATTTTTCAAAAAATTAAAACATTCAAATCCTTCAATCTTTTATTTCAATGATTGATAAAATAATATTACCTTAAGGTCTGATTCTAATTGTTCTGATTTTACTGAAATTTTGAGAGACAAAAATATTAAAAATAAGGTAAGGTCATATTTAAAGGTTAAATTCTTTCTTAGGTTAAGTTCTTTATAATATATTTTGTCTAACTTTCTTTCCCAGAACTGATAAATTCCTGTCCAAAGAGTTCCTATAATTTCACGCGCATAGAATATTGAAGACTTATTTCACTTTTAAGTCATTTTTAAATTCTTACTATTAGTTCCTACTCTCCCTATATATATATATCATATATCTTGTTCAAATTTTCAATCGTTAATAAAATACTTTTTATTTAACCACTCAAGCTCAAATACATTTTTTAAACTTGTAGTTGATGATACTTGATGTTAATACAGTTTTTTCAAATATTAATTCATCAATTAAATTTAATTGGTGGAAATACAGTTTAGTCCAATCACTTGGCGCGATTTCAAAAATTGCCAAACAAAGCAATTTTTTTTTTTTTTTTTTTTTTTTTTTTGCTGAACGTTGTCCACGAAGCGGACCAGGGTAGCCACATTTGGCAAAATATCGCCAAATAATTCCAGTCGCCAAGGGTGGGTGGTCTAAACTGCATTCCAACCATTTAATTTACCAGATGAATTAAGAAACAAACCAATGCTTCGACTATGTCATTAATCTTGCAAAGGCAAAATTGGTAGAGCGTCGACGTAGAATCTTCATGCCTTCGGATCGAATCTAGTAGAAGCATAATTTTTTTCTTATTTGATTTTCAAATAATTACTTTTAGTTTTATATGGGAGAAAATTTTTTTTTTCTTATATAAGATATTTAGCAGGATATAAATTTAGGAATAAATAATGTCAGAGACGAAGCGTGTAGATCGCTGAAAAAAAATTTCTTTTGCCACTTAATATTGTGATTTTGTCATACGTTAATTGTAATTATTTAATAAAAAGTAACTAAAATAAAAAAATTTCTTTGTTGACCTAAGTAGGAATTGACTTTAATTTTTTTTTATATTGCTTGTTATGTTAGAAAAACAGAAAAAGATAAATCTCTCATTACTGGGTGTGTACTAGCAAATCATTTTGTCAATGATACATCCACTGCTGACCAAACTTATAAAATGTTATTAATGTTCTCATATCTAAGCTTTGAGACAATAAAAGTCTGAAATAAATGCTTAATTTCCAAACTAAAACAAAATTTCCTTCTTTCATAACTATAATTTTATAAACATTCGAGCATTTACTGAAAATCAATAAAATCTCTCTGTCATTCATTTATATAAATTGCAATAATCCTTATACGTTTCCATTTTATGATACACTTTTTTAATTGTTACTCAATCAGCAATATCTTTTAATGATTGAAAAGAGAAGAAAAATCTTTCTTTTAACAATTTCTCATTCTCTGTTACTTTCGAAAATAATTATGCCATTTAATATATATATATATATATATATATATATATATATATATATATATATATATAAGTCTTTGTTTTATAATCCTTACAGGGATAGATACAAATATTCTTAATTTTTTGATGTATTCATTGTTTTCAATTTGTTTTTTTTTAACTACGTTAGCGCAAAAAACAAGTTTATTTTTGACTCTCGATAACTTTGTAATAATATTAAAGCATTTGGTTTTTCTTGCTCATTACTGTTCAGCAATTAATAATATTAAATTAGAATTCTACAATTTCTGTTCTACAAAGCCACACCGAAGGAATCAGCAATAAGATTATGTAATAGGTTTCTGAAACGAAACAAATGGCATGGTCTCAATTGTATATTAAAATATTATTCTTTCATCTATGAAGAAAGATTTTTAACAATCCTTTGCATTCCACGGAAAAAACTATATTAGTCACAAAAAGAGATAGTTGCATTCAAGTTTTTGAGCCTAAGATTTATACGTAAGTAATATCCATACATATCTTAGCATTTCTTTCTTTGCTGAATAAAAATTTATAAACTTCAAAGTAAACTATGCAATTATGCAAAGCAAAGAATTTCAAAATTGATTTTTAACGCAGATTTTGACTTGCAAGAAAAGGTTGGTTGGTTGGTTGAATTTGTGGCACTGAATCCTCTAGGGATATATTGTCCCAAACACAAGGTTAGGAGATTAAACTATATATATATATATAGTGAAGAGAAAGTAAATTATATATATATATATCATATATATATATATATATATATATATATATATATATATATATATATATATATATATATATTCTTTTTGAAGCTAAAACGATTAAAAATTGGTAAACAGCATGGTAAAAAGGAATGATAGAAAGTAATAAAACAATATGAATGGAGTAAAACCAATGTCAAACCAAATCAATTAAAGAGACCGTATACGATGTAAAATGTTTAAAACGAACAGAGTTAAACGCAGAGCATTCAATTAAAATGTGTCTCACAGTCAAAGGACAAACACAATGGTTACACATTGGAGGAGTTTCTCCAAGAAAAAGATGTCTGTGTGTCAACCTCGTGTGTACCATTTGAAGTCGAGTCAAAATAACATCTTGTCTTCTACATAAAAAAGGGTGCCAACGAGAAATAATTGGTTTAACATGATGTAATTTATTATTAGTTTCTAAATTCCATTGATCTTGCCAGTAAATAGTTCTTTTAATATATTTTAATGCATCAATGTAAGGAAGGGTGGGATTTATTTCACTAGATGCTGATTTAGCTGCACTATCCACTATAGCGTTGCCTTTGATATCCACGTGGGATGGTATCCAACAAAATAATAGTTCGATGTTTTCAGACCTTAATTTATCACAAGTTTTTAAAGTTTTAGTGGTCAATGTGTGAGATGAATGGCGAGGATGATTTAAGGATTCTAACGTACTCATAGAATCAATGAATAAAAGAAAATTCTCATCATGCCGACTTGACAGATTGTCCAAAGCTTTATGATTAGCTGAAATTTCTGCTGTAAATATGGAGCATAAAGGATGAAGTTTAAGACTATGAAGTGAATTGTCAATTAAAAACGAAGTACCCACATGATTCGATGATTTAGAGCCATCAGTGTATACGTGTTTAAAATCAGGATATTGTTGAAGAAAATCATTAAAAAGTTGAATAAAAATATTTCCAGCTGTGTCTGATTTTTTAAATTACAAGAATAATTATGCACATATGCATCCTACGTAAAACTCCTTCTTCTGTTAAAAACACGGAATAAAAGACAAGGAGGGAGATGTATATCATCCCTGCAAAATGTCACTTAACAGAACAAACATGATACTTTTAAGCACACGAACAACAATTTACATATATTACGAATAATAGGAAGACTAGTGAAGACGATACAAAGTATAAGCAGATAGAAGTAGCCTGATTTTAGTGATTCAAAACGTAATTACTTTCTATACGGCCAGCCATTATAGATGGAAATGATCCATTAGTTGATTTCGGCGACTTAATGATGGTTAACAATGCGTGGCAGAGAAAACGCCCGAGGACCACCAAATTAATGACTTTGACAGCCTGAAGCGTTGTTCCCTTGTGTTTAACACAATTGAGACATTTTACGCCTGGCTGCAACGCCTGAATTGCGTAACATCAGACACAGTATTTAGCGCCGTCATAAGGGATTCACCAAATCTTTCTTTTATGTAATTCTTTTACAGACGCTCCTTATCGCTTATGAATTAGAGGCAGTGCAAGAGCAGTAATATATTACCATGACTGATAATTAGAATATATTCAGAAATAATGTGCATCATCTGAGTTTTGAAAATTCATTAAACAGTTAGATGTTAGTAAATTTGATTTTAGATGGGTTGTGTGAATCGAGTGCCGATTTTTTGAATTAGATATTTAGAGCCAAATTGTATAATATGTTGTAATAAATCATTCACTTAGTACGTTAGAGTATCGTAAAGCTTTAATTGTTACTAAGAAATAACCAAAATATTTGGAAGAAATTTAAGCTGCATATTAACTTATCCTGATGTACATAATGTTGTAAATTACAGCTATTTAGGTTGATTTTTCTGGTTTTAGTAAGTCGTAGATTTAAGTAACCTGCAATATGGAGAAGTTAGAGCTCTACCAGCTGAGTTCTACAATGAAAGCCTTCAAAAAGTCTGGAAACGCTGGAAGTAGTATATAACTCTGGATGGTGACTATGTAGAGAAGTCTTAACAATAATGAATGAAATTTAAGTTACTACTTGGATTATTTTTCAATGATAATTAAAAAAAAAACCGAAGTAATAATTAAAACTTTTAAGATAATGCGGGTTACTTCATTTTACGGCTTCCTGAAACCAAACAAATCAATATAAATAGCTATAATTTAAAACATTATGTATGTAAAGATCAATTAATATACAGAATAAGTTTTATCTAGATACCTCAACTATTTCGTAGTGGTGGTTAAAACTTTACGATATCCTCTTATATATACAAGCTTATTGCTTAAAGCAACTAATTGTTTTGCCGAGTTGATTCCTTTACGAAAAGGAAATGAACATTTCAGTATTTGAGTTAGAATGTAAATCAAATAGAGTTAATGCGAGTAATATGAACAAGTTCTCTTTTAAAATTATGATTAAAGAAACATTATATAAAGCCCAAGACACCTGTCACTTTAAATCATTAAAAATAATAATAGTAAAAATTACGTGGGTTGTAAAATGACCTGTATATTTCGTAAAATTTTTGACTCTAAAACATGAACGTTTCCTTCCTTTAAAAAAATCTGGATTTCAAGATTTATGAACGATGGTACTAGTTAATAATACATTTATAATGAGATAGATGCAAAACCATTTGATCAAATAAATGCTTCGGTTAATGTGGATATACAAATTCATTCTAAAACATGTTACATCACGTGTTACTAATATACAATCGAACCGTTATATTTCGAGCTTTTATGCATCAAAAATCTCTATATAACGTTCTTTTTTTCCTGAAATTTTAATTTTCATTTTAAAAGCAGTTTCTATATATATAGAACAAAATGTTTATATAACAAAGAATCTTTGAATTCAAACAATTTTTTTACAAATAGACGAGAGAACTGAATTGCAGCTAATTACCCAAGAGATTAAGATATGTTTTACGACTACTTTGATCAAGATGAACCCAAAGAGGATGATGGCAATGAAGTTGAATTAACTGGCATTCTTCAAAGAAAGCGAATAATGGAAGTATTTCCAAACTATCCGATACTTCATATTTATTCCTAACGTTCTTGAAGAAATTTTTACCTTTCTGGATAAAAATCTCCATTTTCTTAAAGATGCTTTAGCAAAAGATATATTCAGAAAGATCACACAATCACATCACACTGTCGAAAAATAAGTAAACATTTCGTTTAGTATTTTGCATAAAAACATTCAATTTTTAGTACATGTTAGCAAATTCGTAAATTACTTATATATTTATACATTTTTTAAAATAAACTTCCTTGAAAGTTTAACGTTTTTAGTCTTTTTAAAAAACAATTAAAAATAAACTATGCATAATAGTTAAGAAAATAATAAAAATTTTCAATACATATTTCTGAACATTGAAACTTCCACATATGTCAATTATTTTGTTGAACCCATGATCAATGTATAGAAATTCGGCTGCATTTGTATCTAAAATTTATTTTTCAAACACACATTTTGTGGAAATGACGTATACATCGGCTACAAAGTAGTACTTAACTTCCTTAATTTACTTCACAGTTTTATAATTTATGAGATTTGGACTTATTTTTAATTAAATACTTTGTAAATAATTTTATTCTATTGTGCCGATTTCGTTTTTTTCCAGAAGAGTCTGTGTTCATTTCCTGAAGTTTGTTTATTCAAATATATAAAGAACCGAAGATTTTCTACTTTTAATACATAACTGTATTCTAGAGTGCAGTCGAGAGGAGAGATTGATATGGTGAATTGCATTACTTCCTTCAAAGGAATAACAACCAGTTGTAAATGGATTTAATTTTAAGCACAATAGGGTGATAAACAGCTTTGCGAATTGTTCAGTCACAATTTCATATCTCACCGTTCTGTGTTAATTCATTAAATTGAGGCGCTTATCTCAAGCTATGAGGCTGGGAAATCATTTAAGGGGGGGGGGAGGAATATTTTAATTTTATAAATGTAATGAGGTATCAGAGGCTTGGTTGAAAAGCAGTGGCGTAGCGAGAGCGGGTATAGGGAGCCATGGCCACGGAAGGCACATATGTGGCAGGTGACAAAGGGAGGCCGAATTGGCTAATCCTGTCTGAAGCATCAGACTATGGTCAAAAGATCAAATAACTGCTTTTGTCATCGGGACTACATAGGTACTTATGCAGAATTTCAAGGCAAAAGAAGTGGTTCAAAATAAACTTGCAAGATTTGATCTAAGCAAATATGCTTACATTTATGTGAAGTTAAAAAAAAGTTCGTCAAATATCTTATTAAAATGAGAAAATAAGTTTCACTTTTCGAATTACAAAACAGATACTGCCAGCTGCATTTCTCTGTTGCCACGCAACAGATGCAATTAGTGTGTCCATTTTGATTTTTGAATTGTCCTTGAAGAACTCATAGACATGATGGTGAGTAGGTGGTATTTAATTTCTTTAACTTTTTTTTTTTTTTTTTTGTTATTTAAAAGAGCAGTGTAGCATTGATCTTGTTTATATTATCTTTCATAAGGTTTCGCGTGTACCTAAATTTGTCAATTATTGTAAAGTCAAGTTTATTCGTTTTATACGATTCATTGAATATATAGAAGTGTTAAGATAAATGTTTGTTTAGTTTATGTTTGGACCTATTTTGTGTTCAATATCTATTGTTTGTATTTTTGTGTGTATTCAATGTCTTTTATTTCATTAGTACTTTTGTGGTGTCTTTGTTGTGGAATGATTCTGGTGTTATTCCCACACCATCAATCCAGTTTTTATCTGCTGTGTGTTGGCAATATTCTTGTTGTTTTGGGACGAAATGGATTTGGCGGGAGATGCCATTAGTGTAGTAATAATTCGCTTGTTCACCGCACAGATTAGCTGCTGGCAGTGTTAGTATACGAGCTAGCCGCACAGTTTAGCTGCTGGCAGTCGTTAAAATAAATTTATAGTTTGTTTAAAAGTTTATCTTTTTACACACGACTAGTTAATGTTTAAGCTTTTCAATCCTTTGTGTGTTAAACTACAAGTAATTTAATTTTACACAAGCGCTCTGCATTAATTATATTACTATTTTTTTTATTTCTATAGGAAGGCGGTAAATTTAGGGTTCGCAACGGGTGGCAGAAATCTACGCTACGCCACTGTTGAAAAGTGATGCCTCCATGGCTATCACTTTTCATTTGTTACCCGATTTTCAAAATGCTTATCTTTCAAAAGCAACACGTTCTTATTCAAAGGCAACGCGTGTCCTTCATGTTATGCATTTGTTTTTTGTTCCCAAATGTCAATGATGTGCTGAGAACTGCAGAAGATGACAACCCATGTGGAGATGAAGTGAAGCAGCGAAGCGTCATTGGACCAACCTTGCACCTGACGATTTTCACCTCTTCCAAAATATGAAAGGGAACCTTCAGAGACATCGCTTTTATTCTGAGGACGAGTTGAAATCCGCCATTTAAGTCTGGTGTCGACAACAATCACTGGAATTCTTCTCCGACGGGTTTACCTGACTAGTCACTCTTTGCAGAAAGTGTCCACCCCATTCTCCACTATTTTCCGCGTACTTTTGGTCAAGTGCGTAGAAAAAGGTGAAGACTATGCCAAAAAGTGAATACTGCATTGCACAGAGGATGCATGATGTTTCCTTTTTGTAAATTCAAATACAATAAATGTGAAAATCCGATGATAAGTAAAATAGTTATGGCCATAGAGGCTTTACTTTACAATCAAGTCTTTTAGAATAATAAGAAATGTTTAATTTTTCTTGTTTTAGTCAACATTCCTTAGAACTCTGGAACTACTTTAGTTATACAAATTTAAATCAGACCTTCTGAATTGTGTGACTATTTTTAAAGGGAATTATTTTTCCTTTGGTAATATTGACAAAACTATCTAAACTGGGGTGGTGGTATTCATTCAATGATTTTTCATTCTTTTACTTTAAATTGTCAAAACCTTTTATGGGAAAGGATTATTACATTCATTTTCATGAAAGAGATTTTCTCACACATCTTTTACATTAGTTTTTCCTGAAAAAACATTTAAATTTTCCCTTAAATAATTAACGCAGATTGATCAATTCTTCCCCAAAACCGAATTATATAGTCTATTACGCACTTATTTGTATACTAAAAGTATCATTTGTTCCCTATATAATTCCCATTTTTACTAAAAAATAATTTTTAGATATTAGTATTAAATATCATTTTATGATAGAAAAAAACGAGCATAATTTATATCTTAACTTAGCAGTATGGAACTAAAGAGGTGAATCTTTGGACATAAAACCCCTAGTATATTACTAAAATAGGAACCTAGCAAATGAATTCCTTAAAGAAAGAAAGAAATCTGCACCTGAAAATAATTTGGAATAAGCTAAAAAAAGATAAAAGATTATTTCCATATTTCAACACTTACCTATAAATAATAATAGAGTATATAATTATATATATTGCCAGCAACAACCCCCATTTTGATACTATTGCAGATAAGTTTTATTTGTTAGGGGCACATTCAATTATTAGTGTACTAAGTTCTGAAACTTATCAAAATTTCACCTGTTAGTGTTTTGTTACAAAAAAAAAAACTTAATTTGCGGACATAAGCATATGTTCAATGTTTTTGTTTTTATTCATTTATTTAAATATAGTGTATGAAAACTGATGATATAAAATCATACGAAAACTTTGTTCGTAATTACTAGAAAGACAAATGTTAGTGCTACAAACAAATGTTAGATTTCAACTTCGAAGTTTACATCAATAAAATTTGCATTAATCGTAACAAAGACAGATGTTTTTAGATAAGATTTCTCCGTCATCAGATATCATTCCTATCATGCTTTAACACATTGCTAAGTCATTATCATATTCTTTTTGCATATTCTCTGTAATTGCATTTACAAAATATTCCCTGTAATGAATTTGTAATGAAAGTCTAATCATTTTTATCGCATTGATTTTATCTTAATAGTTATTATATATAAAGTCTCTTATTGAAATAAGTTTCTCAACTTTGCTTCATATCTGATTTTAAATAGTTCGAATCATATATTTAATTGATTCTGTTATTACGTAACATGCATGAATATTCTATACATAATGTTACATTTATATGGATTGATGAAACGAAAACGATGAACACAATGTTTAATGAACTAAATTAAAAATATGAAATCGTAAGCTTAATTCACGAATAGAATTCAATCATAAACTAATTTTTTTTCTAAAATCTTATTTGTTTAAATGGTTCTTCTTTTTATCATAAATTTTAAATTTCGTATAGTAGTTTAGTAAACATTTAAACTATTTACTTAATATTCATTGGAAGGAAGATACATATCATTCCTGTTATTATAAAAACCACACAGAGACTGTTTAAAGTTTTTATTATTATTATTATTGTCATCCTGTTTCTTGACAATATATTTGAAACAAAGCTTATAAATTAAGTAAAAGGAAACTTTTGAATAAATGCTTTTAAAGATAAAACATATTTTTCAAATATTGTACCTCTAACTGTCAGGCTTCTTTAACTTCTATGTTAGCTATTTCTCTTCGTAAAATTTTTGTTACTGGTTTAGTTATGGTAGTGTTAAAAAACAGGTATTCACACACACAAATTAAAATCTGTTTTGAAAATAGATATACAAATCAAACTAAACTTCTTTAATTAAGTTCGAGACCATAGCTTAAAAAGTAACGGAAGTCTAACTATTATCAAAGTCTGATAAATTATGAAAGTTTTGTTTTCAGAGTAATTCTAGGGGATTTTTTTAAAATCATATAGAGACAGGGAAGTGATTTAATATTCAACAAATTTTTAATTTAACATTCTGTGAATTCGAACAAATTTGAAAGACTTGTAATAGAATTAGAGTTAAACAGACTGATTCCTTTGATTTTTACGGAGAGATTTTGCGTTATTTACTAACTGAATTTCATCTTTGCATTATGTTTTGATCATGAATTATATGATTTATGAAAAAACCCGTTTCATAGTTCAATACACTTCATTTGAATCTTATGTAATGGTTTATTATATTTACTCTTAATAGGAAAACAATTTCATAAATATCGAATAATACATGTAATAACTGAAAGCATTTGTAATGGCCACGATAGTTTAGTGGTATTGATCACGGACTGACGGCCGGTGCTGTTTCTGTCGAGTCGTGGGTTCGAGCCATGATGTCACTAGTAACCCGCTGTGTAGCGAGGCTGATGCACGTTAAATCTATCGAGGATCAGAGTCATAGGGATAGCTTGAAAGTAAAGAGAGTTCCAGTTCAGGTGTCAATTTCGTCACTTGACCGAGGCTCAAAATTACGAGGTCCACCGCCAATTGCTATAGTGTAGCTTCAAAGCTCGACATTAATAAAACAATCAGTCGAAGGCAATTGCAAAGTCGATTTTCAATGAAAAGCCTTTGAACAAAAATTGCTTTTATTTGTACTTGTTTAATTTTACCCCGGAATATGATCATAAGTCACAAAATACAAGTTTAACAGTAAGTTTTAGTTTAATAAAATTTTTGCTTTGCGTAACAAATACTTTAAAAGAGTGTGTAATAAATTTATGATATATTCGCTGGTAATTTCGAAATGAAAGCTCGAATACGTATACGTAATAAAACATGCTGTTATAACAATTAAATCTCTCCCCGTCTTTCTGTTTCTATATTCATCAATTTCTTCTCTTTGGAAGGAAATATACTAATATGCGACTAATATAGCATCATTCTGCGTCAATAATTTCTTATACTTTCTAATTTTGGAAAAATAGAATTTATTTTTAAATTCATCTTTTTATTATACAGTGTTTTTTTCTCTCTCTCTCTCTTTTAGAGAAACTTACTAAAATTAAATTAATATATCAGCATTCTCTGCAACAATGGCAATCTCTTAATTTTATACATTTCAATTGTTGCAATGGAATCATAAATTACTTACAAATTCTAATAATTGTGGTTAGAAAAATCCTGTTTCAAAGTCAGATAACCTTTCCCCTCCCCATCTTCTTTTACAATTAAAAAAATGATCAACTCAAAAAACTAAAACAATATTTGGTTTTTATATCATAAAAAATTAAGTTAGAATTTCAGAAATAATTTTTTATTAACATTTGTGATGTTATAATAAATTAGTGACTTATTATTTGTTTAATATAACAAAGGAGGAATGGTATAACAAATGATATATATTTCGTCCTTTATTATATTACAAATTTAGTTAATATAACAGAGGATTCATCCTCCTAACGGAATTGTTTCATATCGATTATGTTAAAAACTTTTATTAGAATAAAACTGTTATTAATACAATTACTTCAAAAAATACTTAGAATTGTCAATATGTAGCACAAAGATTCCTAAACAACTGTAAACTTTTATTACTTTTTATTACGACTTAAAAATAGTCTGGATTTGTAATACTCGGAACCGCATCTCCTAATTTCTGCATCACTCCAAATGAAAAATTTGAGATCCATTTGAATTTAACTCCCACAATCCTCATATTCTGTTTAAATAATCTCTGCGTAAAACAGGTCTTAAACTTGCAATCTTAGCCTCTTGGCTACTGAGACATTTTTAATTCATAAAAATAGAAAAGTACAGTTAAAATATGCATGGGATATTGTAATTTATCAAAAGCGTAAAATTGTAAAGGCATTGATTTCTCCAAATAATTAAAGAAATTTAGCTAAAAATTGTAGTTCTCAGCTTCAACATAGAAACAAAATTTTAAACTATATCATCAAATTTTTTTATAGTTAATTATTTCTGCTATCAAAAATATACAAGAATATTAAAATTCGTGTTATTATTTATTATTATTCAAGAATTATCACTTAATATATGAATTTAAATTTATTACTCTTTTGTACGTTGAAAAATTCCTTTATTCGCCTTTTATTGTTATCTTCCATAATTTTAGAAAGATGGTGGAAATTTATACTTAATTAGGGGAAGGTAGGGTAGTATCGGATACCTAAACTTCTCCTTTATTATAAAATATTTTACTGCTCAGTTGGACCAAATAACATTTCATGCAAAGATTTATTGTTCCATAAATGCATCTCTTAAAACATATTTTTCTTATCAAAATATTTGAATTATTTGTTACACTTTTTATAGACATTACATTTTTATCAATTTTATTTGCTCAGGGTAGTATCGGACATGAAAAAAATGTGCCAGAAAATATTTACTTTTGGTTTCACTAACAACTTTTTATAATAAGGCAGAATTATTTTTGAGAAATTTATAGGTCTTAAAACTATGTTCATACATGATGAGAGAAAAAAAAGTGGTATAAATGAGAAAAATTTTAAAAATTATCAGTCTGATTATTTAACAATCCGTATTACAGACAAAAGCATTCTGCGTTTACTTTATTTTGGTAAAACAGCCATCATGTTCAGAAAATAGATTATTTCCTTCAAGTTCGGCTCAATCTTCGAGAGCTCAACCTTCACAAATCCTATACTGAATCTAATCTTCTTCAAAATGTTCTCCACAAATAATGCAGTGAGTCTCTCAACATCCTCTTTTTTCTTCAGATTTTAGTTCCATTTCTGCTATCCTTTTCAACAAGTCTCAAGATGATTGAGTTCATTTTTCATCTTTTTCAGTACTAGGTGCAATAGTTTTGATCTCTTTTTCAGAACAGATTTATTTACTTTCTTACTGCTGCTCTTTGCGAGCGTGTAAAATCAGTATTCCTTAATCGCAGGTCAATATGTTTTTTTCATAAAATCATAATGAAAGGCTTTCCGGACCTCTTATTTTGTTTTATTGATATTGTGCTTTATTTTAAATTTATTTACATATTGATTGACAAGTTTCAAATTATTCTTTACTTAGGGACACTAAGCAAATTCTTAATATGACTATACAAATTCTTAATATGATAATATAGAACCGTCTCCAATTCATCATTGAATGTTCTAAAAAATTCTTAACTTTTCCCAAACTTGGTTTTATTTCTACCTATTTATCTTCGGTAAAACCTCTTAGCTTATCTCCTAGTGTGCTTTTGGGAACAGAATATCTTTCACTCGCTTCCCTAATTGTTATTTTCTTTGTTCTGACTTTTTCAACAGCTTATTTCGTATTTTTTCATCCCATCTCTGTTGTAGTTTACCCTTATTGTTATGGGGGGGGGGGAAACATTCAGCGAAAATATAATTCCTTTCTACCTTAAACTGTTTCCGATACAACCCTAACATCACAGAACAAAACATCGGTTACCACACATGTAATAGTACGCTTGAGGAGATAAATGGCATATAACAAAATGGATAACAATATTGTTTTCAACAATATACAAACAGCAATAACTTACACTCACTTTCAGGTAAGTTATAACAACCAGAAGTTAACTTCGTTCACTCAAAATACTATTAAAAAAACAAAATTTTGTACCATGTGTCAACAACGCTGTCGTTTGACTAAATATGGCGGCATCTGAACTTTATCCCTTCGTCCAACATGATGGTGTCTTGACAGGTGTTGTCACCTGCACCAAATGTAGCGAACCACGCTTGTCCGATACTACCTGACCTTCCTCTCCGTGCGCCATTTGATACGATTCAAACAAATCTATCTGAATATTCAGCGTTTTTATTTATGTAATTTAACTTGAAATAAAATTTGATCGATGGTTTATTATTCGTAATATGGTAATCACCCCTGAGATCCCTTTATTAGCGGCAAGCTGCGGAGTTTGACAAGGCCACTCACTGATAGAGATGTCTATGTTACGATCGGCAGTCAGGCTTGGCCACACTTACAAAACAGCCCACCTCCCTTTGCGAAGCTGCAGCAATTACGGGCACGAAATCTGCTCTAAGCTGTAATCTTGATGCCGCAAAAATCAGTCTTTTGGGCTGCGCTCACAAATACACACATATTATGCGCCGAGCAGGATTATCACGAGTCTTCTACACTAACCACAGATACTCGCTTCACGGATATATACACTCCCTCTCCCCCCTCCCTTCAGCAACACGGCGCGAAACCAGGGTAGGGCTCAGGTGTATTAAATTCCGACTATTTAAAGGTATTTGAGTTCTATTTCTGTGTTTGATAGCGATAGTATATGAAAAGAGATACGTTCAATGTAAAAAAAAAAATAATAATAATAACAATAATACTAATAATAATAAATTAGCGAGTTATCGAATGATGTTTTTCTTGAAACCTAACAAGCCATTAAAAATGTTTTTACACTACGAGTTAATTATATTATATCTATTTAAAAGTTAATGCAGGTTATATTTGCTGATAGTTTTTAAGATGCCTGTTATGTGTGATTTTTTTATACTGATTTTCCAAAAAATATAATATTGTTATGAACAAATTTCTTATTTAGAAAGCTTGAGAGATTTATAACTTTAATTCCTTTTTTATTATTATTAATTTGCAGCGGAAAATCGTTAGGAGCTATTAGAAATTCCATAACAATACAGAATTTTTTTCTAAAGCTTTGTAGTTTTTCGTTTAAGATTATTTAGTTATGCTAGATAAATATCACACAGTGGGATATAATAGGAATACTCAGTTCTGCATTAACAATATATAAAATCACATTATTTTTGTTGTATTAAAGAGTATTTTTATTAATCCGGAGTTTGTGTCAAAATATACTTACAAATTTTAACGTTTAATACTTGAGGTAAAATCAAGAAGCATCAAAATTAAGTGATTGATTCCGTTAACTATGTAATTATTCATATCTAATATAGACGCTTAAACAACGCAACGTTTACAATGTAACGAGTTTAAAGTTTTCTATTTAAATAATCAGCTGAATTTTACTTTTAATTGCTTACAGTGTTATATGCATTTTTTATACCAGAATTTCATTACTAAAAGGAGAATTGATTTTTAAATGCATTTACAGAACACCCATTTCAATAAAATTTCTGATATTCTCCAAATGTTTTTTAACACATCGAATATTGATATGCATGGAATAGTATGTTTAAGAATCTATATTCGTAGAAAACAATGAAGAGAGGAGAGAGAGAGAGACAGACAGAGAGAGAGAGAGAGAGGGATATACTGATGCTCAGGCGTTAGCGTTACGAAAGCGATATGTTTTGCTATAATGAAGAAACATACATCGTTATGATATATAGTCAACAATGAGATTAAACATTTAGACACGATCTACTAATTTTTCGCACGATAACTTAAAAACTTATTTATTACCTGTAGCGATTTGAATTATCTTATATTTTTCCATAAAAATCAAATGGGAAGAAAGTATTCGAAATTATCTTCAAAATGACACTTAACAAAATGCTTACAGATGAACTCAAGATATATGATATAATAAATTGACGATGTCTAATTTATAATCAATTAGATACGATAAAGGAGCAACTTTGGCTAACTCTAATATATGATAAGCAAATCTTCCATTAACCTCCAAGAACGGGAGTGAAATTTTGAGTACTTTTTCATTTAATAATGTGTTCCAATATATACTCACAAGTTTATAGCACATATAAATAATTATCACAATTCGTATTTAAACATAACACATATACATAATAATCGAAATTCATATTTAAAACTTAGAAAGAGAGATTCAATATTTATAAATACTCAGTTTTTCTCAATACAGAAAACCTTCATTAATCTGAACCTTATTAAACCGTACGTCGCTTAATCCGGACTGCTATTTTAAAAAAAAAATCATTATGAATAAGCGCACATAAAAAGCTGAGTTAGGAGCGCAAGACTATAGGCTATTCAGTTTTTGCACCATAACAAGTAGCTGTGACGTCATAATTCTTATTTTTCGTTTTATGGATTTCGTATTGTGGCGCAATTCCTTCATTATATAACTCTACATCCATCTTAAAGTCTAATTAAATAGTCGATAAGTTCATAACTCCAGTTAAAGATACGTAAAAGAGGGACAAAACACTTTATCATCTATCAAAGAATATATATGCAATATCGCTCTCTCTCTCTCTCTCTTGAATCCCTCTTAACTCGTTTAATCCTAGTTTATATTCCTAGTTATATACCAAATCACCCACTCCGATTCAAACACTTCTTGTTTATAACATATTCAATTGTAATTTCTCTAACTTGGAGAAAATCCAATGATTCAGTCCAATTTACAAATTTCTATCAGCTTGTTGTTATCCTTTAACTCCCTTCTCATTCTTTTTAGCTCTGTTTCGCTTTTATCTCTAATTCAGTTTGCTACACTTCTTCTAATTTACCTAATCACGTTTCCTTTGGGTTGACAAAGAGTTGCGACTGTATGCAATTCAACTCACCAAAAAGTCCCCGAGATTATTGAAGAGAAAACCTCGAAAAGCCAATACCCTTTGTACAAGTATTATTCTTTTGTTCGGATGACGTCACGACTTGAATTTTGTGAAAAATGCATTTTTTTAAAAAAAACAACCGCAACGAAGCGACATCTTGATATTACGACCATTCGAGAGATCTGCTTCAATATTTGCTTAAGAAATTAACTCTAAAAACAAACAAAACAAAAGACCAGTCGTTTCTTCAAACCAGTGAGCGCGTCAAGTGTGAGAGACAGGACCGCGATGTACTAAGTAGTTTTTTTCCGTCCTAATACGTATCATATATTGATTTGAATTATCCCGTGCAATTGTTTACTATTATGCTTTGTCTTATTTCAGAATGCATGTTCTTTTTATCGTACATAATGTTTAGCTATGTACCTTGGCTCATTTTATAGGTTATTTTGTTTAATCCAGGCAGTTATTAATTCAGACGACTTAGAGCCCCAATTAATCTGAATTAATGAATTTCTTCTATAACATATAACATTTTAAAAAAACTTATAATTAACATTTAGGAGACAAAATAAAAATGAAACATATTATACATAGAGGAAAGAAACAAAAAATTAGATTGATTAAAACAGAAACGAGTAATACATTAAAACGAACTACTCTCTATACTATAGCGAAATTAAGGTATGATATTAATGTCATATCATTTTTCTAGACCAGATATAGCGTTCTTAGTTTGGGTAGTATTCTTTAACATAAGGCAAATGCAGTCACAGAAACATTCCCAGCGAGATTCGAGCTCTTCGGACCCAATTCTTCTTACATAAGCAAATTTTGGCACCGATCCCTCAACTTTGCCTTTCCCATCTCCTATTTCATCCCTCATAGCATTGTGTACCCCCACCACAACCTCTGCACTCCGCCCAATTCTATTCACCCCGAAGCTACACGAAGTAGGGAAAAAACAGGTAAAAAGAAAACCCACCCCGTACATGAAAAACAGTAGGCGACTTGACTGAAAGTACGGGTGAAAATGACGGCTGAAACACTTGGTATGTCTGCTTTTGATAGAATTGTCAAGTGGTAATTGTTAGGCTTCGTAGCCGTCACGCGAAACCGACCTCCTAAGACGAGAGGATCTTTTTATTATTTTTTCACACCCTTGCCAGTGTCATTAATTGGAAAAACCGCGAGTTTCGCTTAGCTCAATCGGGACTTTCATTAAAAAGTGCGCATTTTCACACACCTGTGGAGATTCATCACTTCTAGGAACATAATTCTGTTATAGGACATTCACTCGTTTCTTCTTTTCTTTTTTTTTTTTTTTTTTTTTTTTTTCTTCTTCCAAATAAAGGTGCGAAATTAAAGGTATTGTTTGGAAAGATTCTATTAAAATAGTTTTAAGGTCTAAACCAGGGGCCCATACTCTTTGTCCGTGAGCAGCATTGCGCACACAGACGGTTTTACGCTGTTGTGCGACCACCACTAAATATTATTCAATAAACTCTTATGCAATTTCTATTTTATTTTAGTAAGTAATTAGAGTAATATAAGCGTATTTGTTTGTTGTTATATGTTTATCGTTTTGACTAAGCTTATTAGACGTTCTGTTAGATTGGTAATGTTCCTTTTTGATGGTGTGGTACCGACCGGTTTGTCATTTTGTTTCTGTTATTTGTTAAAAATTAAAAAAAAAAATGTCAACTGTATTGTATGCCACTCTCAGTAGATGGCGTCATACAAAGAGCGTCTTTTCTCTCCCTTCTTTTTTGTTCTGCAGTATTGGGAGGGGGAGCATGTACAAAAGGGAAACCCCATTTAATGGGTATTTCTTTAAATGCCATATTATATTTATTGCTTATTAAATGCTCATATTTGAAAAAACAAATGTGCTTGCCACCCTCACAGGTATTATAGAAGTGCCCTAAGGTAAAAAACGGTTGGGATTTCTGATCTAAAGGATATGTCCAGCATATTGGTAATAAATGTGTTGCTTAACATAGACATACGTGTGCGTAAATGTCATGCACATCAAGATTAGCTTTATAGAAAGAATTACATATATTTATTTTTACGTAACATTTGAGGGCATTTCTTAAATGTTTCGCGAGAAAGTTTTTAATTGTAAGACCATTCACACTTAAGAACACACTCCGATTTAACAGAAAAATTTCGCTTGTTAATTTTATTAATATAGTATATTTTGTTCTCTCGTTAAAATTATCTTTTACGAGATAATAATCTCTGAAGACCATTGTGTGTGTTTACAAGTGGGAACGATTTCGTTCTTTTTTCCCTTCATGTTCGCCACTTCAAATATGAAGATTTTTTAAGCGAATTGGTTATTATTTCAGTAATAACGGGTAGCAATTTGTGAAGAAATAAACCTATTAAAAAAAAGCTTCACTTATTTTTTGCAAAAGGATTAATCTGGTTCTCAAAAAAATGAATTTGGTTTTCAGAAACCTGAATTTTCAGGAGAACATAACTTTCACATGAAATGTAGGGGAAAAAAAATCGCGAAATGCTTCCATGATGATCATCAGAGCTGAATTTCAATTCTTTTATTTTAATTGGGAAGTGTGTGATATTGTTGCTCAAAAGAAAACAAAGGCGCTTTATGCCGGAATCATATATATATATATATATATATATATATATATATATATATATATATATATATATATATATATATATATATATATATATATATATATATGTATGTATTCCAATTAATATATATTTCCTTTAAAACTTTATTTTCATGAGTTGGTTACGATTGATAAGACTGTACATGTTACCTGTCATACATTTTCTTTTTCATCCCCTTATTTATTAAGTAATTTTATTTATCTGGTTATGGCTAATCAGAAAAATAATGGTTACTCAAAAGCAAATAAGTAACAGTTCATCAGAAAACGATTATATTGAAATATTGTCATAAGAAAAAGTACTTACGTGATCTAGAAGTAATAATAGAAGGGATAATTTTATCATCCCTCCTTTTTAAACATCTTTAATTATACCATTTTGGTCCAAGATTTACAATTTCTGCCAAAATCTCAAAACGTTAAATATAAGGATAGTATTGCCCTTTGTGAATCAGAACTAAAATTTTATTTCTTAACTTTAATTATTTTTTATTTTTATTTTGTAGTTTGCGTTGAATTTTGATATAAATTAGAGTTTTCTGATATTTTTTTTTTTATTTCCTAATTTTTTTTTTTATTGTTACTGACTTTGTTTCTTCATTTTGCTATGATAGGTGTGTGATTTTGTTTAATAGAACTATGACGGACTGCAAAGGTTTGATAATTAAAACATGTTTAAGCAGTGTATCACTATCCTAATCTAATGGCAGTACTACATAGTTTTATTTCCACTTCATTCATTTTTAAAGGATTTTCTTTTTTCATTCACCTCTTGCTGTTTTTCTATATATATTCCTCTTGTTATAATTTTTTTGTATTTCTTTTCTTTATTTTTTAAATAAGTTTATTTTTTAAGATTTAATAATTAATAATTTTGATTTTTAAAATATTCAAAAAATTTATTAGCTATTTAAAATAAAGATTTAAAAAATTATAATTCAAAATTTATTCATTTTAAAATTTTCTAAATATTATATTTTTCCTAAGGACTCAATTTTTACTACTCTATTTATTTTATTTTCTCAACTAATTAGATTTGATATGAATCATATTTGTGTGTTTTTATCGATAGACTGATATTATTTCTAAAACAGACGAAAAGCAGAAAGAGCTCTCCTGGTGAACTTTCTTAACAAAAAACTGGTTTTCATTTGAGTAAATTGAAAAATATTACCAAATGGAATAGTTAATCGGACACTATTAAAATGCTTCCTGAAGCATACGCTTATCTATTATAAAGAGAAATATTGGATGTAAAATACCGAGAAGAAATTGTAATCTATTTCTTAATGAAGAGCAAGTTTTGTTCCTTAACCCTCAGCCATGTTTGGACTTATGATATCATTGCGAAATAAAATAAGTATTTCAATATTTTTTTCGAATAATTTTCAATAAATTTCAATTTTTTTAAAAAATTAAAACTCATATGATAGATTCTCCTGGAGTTCTCGTCCGTAGAAACTATTTATTTAAAAACAATGCCCCCCCCGCACACACAATAGAGTTTAATCTTTCAAAAAAAAAAAAAGAATAATTTTATTTCATTTAAGTCCATTGTTTTTAAAACTTCAATTTTGGTAGAAACAATTTAAGTGATCAATTGCCTTCACAGTCACTATCAAATAAACTTTTATTGTATTTTTGCAATTGTTACTCGAACCCTACTAAGTTTTGGAAGATTCCTCTCCGCTTTCATCGAGTCACTCGACAACGTTTAACTCATCGCCTCACACGCAAACTCGTTCCGCTTTATACAATCTGAATGCGTGAAGCTATCATACTGTTTCGCAACGCAAGAGATGTTCTCACTTTCGAGATATATCTTAATCATAGATTTAAGTCCTTGTTTTCGTTTATGGCTTACAGATGTTACTTATTATTATAGCTCATATTTCTTAAGGGCCCTGGAGGGGAATTAAGAAATGCTTAGGCATACTCAGTATAATGATGATTTGACGTTAACGATCTGAAGAAGAAGTTTATATACATATATGTTACGACCAATACAATTAAACGGTTATTATTAATAATAAGACATGATTAGTATTAATAATTGCTGCTTGTTAGTATGAAGACGTGACTAGTATTAATAATTACTGGTTGTTAATATGAAGACGTGGTTGGTAATAATAATAATACCGATTATTAATGGAAAGATGGTGTTAGTATTAATAATAACAGGTTACTATTAATACTAATCGGATTTTTTTACTTTTTAACCGTAATACACACACACATGTTATTGGTCTTCCATCTCTGAGGTTGTCTTTTTTTTTTTTTTTTTTTTTTTTTTTTTTTTTTTTCATTATTACTTGACCAAATCGAAAAAATGTTTGACAAGAAACCAGAATTTTCTTGAAAAGACATGATTGTGGTATCGATGGAATACACATGTACAATAAGCTGTTGTTTCACCGGCCGCGGTAGTCAAGAGGTTATGGTCAGCTTAGGTGTTATCCTTGTCTCTTGACCTTGGTTCGAAATTACGTGGTCCGTCTCCCAAAGCCCTCTTGTTGCTTCATAATACGACGTTAATAAAACATTATGTTGTTTCTTCAACGTTTCGCTGACTGAGTCGGAATAATTAATTAATTGTTTACTTAAAATTAATGTTAGGGCTATTGGCGATGGACACCGTAATTTTGAGCCTCGGTCAAGTGACGAGGATGACACCTGATATAGCACTTGAATCTCCACTCTTCCACATCACGCCAAAAGGACAAATTAGAGCATCAACGAATTTAACGTGCATCAGTCCCATAACCACTAATCTTCCGTAACCATTGGCCGAGATGGAATTTTTTAAAATTTCTTGTAATACACTGGTATCTAATAATTGATGACTTATTAACGTTAAATTTTAGTGTAACACAGGGACTATATGATTGATGGATTGATTATTAAC
Source organism: Nephila pilipes (assembly GCA_019974015.1). Lineage (NCBI taxonomy): Eukaryota > Metazoa > Arthropoda > Arachnida > Araneae > Nephilidae > Nephila > Nephila pilipes. The sequence continues at coordinate 856,326 of BMAW01020302.1, forward strand.
GTCGCACATAGAAACAACACTAGGGCTATTGGAGTCGGACCTTGTAATTAACATTACGGTACAAAAGCGGTCAAATGACGAGAATAACGCCTTAGATGGTAACTCAGTCCCCTAGCCTGCACTCTATCTCTTGCGAGTATTTGTTTCATTGAATATGAAATTAAAATTAATTTTCTGAAAACAGTAATTTGATGCAATATTTTGCAACCTAAATCAGACTATTGTATCTATTCTCGGATTGAATAATAGAAAAGTTATCACATTTTTCATGTAGCGCCATATTTTAATTATTTCTGCTTATTTGTTCAAAATCGCATAAATTGTTATTTTCTGTCATTGAATTTTTACAAATCTAATAAACTTCATCAGTCAAAAATAGGAATTTCATACCTTAGAGTCCATTATATATATATATATATATATATATATATATATATATATATATAAAGTGCGTGTTGTTAAATATAAAACGAAAGGACTAGAATAAATTGTCTTTAAGTAAATCAGTTTTCTCTCCAAAATAAAGACGAATGGCATTATTTCATTTATGTGTGAATGTATCTATCAACAGTTTATATACTTATCTTTGGAGAAATAAAATTCAATATCGATTCAAAATTACCATAACAATTCGCTACATTTACGAGTAATTTAATTCCATGCTATATCATACTCTTAATTCCCGAAATGCTTTGTTGTATAAATGACATCTTAATAATGCAATTTAAATGGATAATATTGGATAAATAATAATTCCTACACTATCATCATCATCATATTTGATTCAACATCCCAGAGTGGACCAAGGCTTTCTTTTGCAAAATAGCTTACCTTTTGCTTTAATCTGCTAGTTCCTCTCTCCAATCACCTTGAAATCCGATTCAACAGAATCAAGCCACCGTAGTTAAGTCTTCCTTTTTTCCTTCTAGCAAAGGTCTTTACTGGATTTTTCTCATCCATTCTAACAATATGAGAAGCCCAGTTCATCCGTTTTACTTTCATTCATTTAATTATATCAGGCTCATTAGAAATTCTAAAAATTTCAGAATTAAAACGTCTTCATCAAAGGCCATTTTCTTTGACGCCACCGAGAACACCTCTGAAAGAGCACACCGAGAACCTTTCTTTCAAACACTGCAATTTTACGTTCCCTATTTTTAGTTAAAAACCACCATACAATAGGACTGACCAAATAAGAGTTTTATAAATGAAAAGCTTTGTTATTCTGGAAATGAAACGGGTGTCCTCAGTAAAGAGAGGAGTCCAAAAAGCGTTTTGTTGGCCAGTGAAGGGATCTCAGAAATTGTGTCATTTTTTGCATTTACCAGAGATCCAAGGTAATTAAAACGGTGCAGTTTCAAACTCATGAGGGCCAATTTTTAAATGAATGAGTGTATCGCCTGATGTCATTTTCATTACAGGCATACACTAGATTTTGGACTCATTTATTGTTAATCCCATACGATTCGCAGCAATCTCTATAACGAAGAGAATTCTTCTCTCAAGAATTCTCTTCTTGAAGAGAAGCGTTCTTGACGAAGAGAAGCCTTCTCTAAAGGCTAGGATACTCCTAGCAATAGTATCAATATCATTAGCGTAAGCCTCAGACATGATCATTATCTTCTATATAATAAACTTCAGTATAAAATGATCTATTTTCTACAATAAAACAATTGAGTTTATTCACATAATTTCTTATGGTGGGATTAAAGCCTTTGATGCTCCATATCCTTCAAATTCCTATTAATTTCATACGAGAATTTTATTTCGGTATCAATTATTTATTTCGAATGTTATGAAGTGCCTCACTGCAGTTAATGACAATGAGATTTTGAGGTAAAACAATCTCTTGATTATTTTTATTATACACACAATGATGTTTTTATTTAACCATCCTCAATCTCGAGAGCAACTTTGAACAGCGAATTTATTAGTGTTTGTGGTAATTGATTCTAAACACATCAAATTTTTAGGAGCAAAAAGATACATTTTTGTTTTTCTTTAAAAAGTTTACTCAAAAGAATTTTTATTTTCACGCAAATGAAAAGGAAGGATATAGACTAAAATTATTAATATTATAAAAAGAAATTAAATTTAATACAGCATGAAAAATATTACTAAATAAAAGTAAATAGTATAAAAAAAAACATGCTCTTTCTGTTAGAAAAACAAAACAAAATTTTAAGACTATAATGGATGAGCTGAAAAGTAATATTTTCTTGGTAAAATAAAGAAAAAAAAAATTAGTTTCTATCTGTTAAAAAATACTTAATTTTATGTCAACAGATTGGAATGAATTCATTGATTAAATAGATTTATGGAATACGGGAGCATATATTCGATATACAACTTGATTTAGCTTAAGAAAGTTTCTTAAAAATATTGCTTTGTGTTGCTCACTAGTAAAGGCAAAGTGAAGTGGTTTTGAATTCCTTCAATACATATTTATGATAAACGAGATGGTATGATGGAAATTCCTTCTTCTTTCTATGATTCGAGACACATTTTTAATAAAAATTGACGACATTTTCAGAACTTCTCCCATCCACCGGCAAAAAACTTCTAATTAGTTTATGGTAAATAAAACGCATTGTACATTTTTTTTTTTCTTTCGTTTTCACGATTGAGGCAACAGAAAAGGATGTTGTTCATTTCTTTCGACTTCATTTTCTTACCAATTTTCTCCTTCTCCCTCCCATACTTATTATTTTTTTTCCTTCTAGCTTTTACCATCCTCCCTTTTCAACCTCCTCTTTCTTCTTTTTGCTTCGTTCTTTTTTTCGGCCCTAAGGGCAAACAGCCATAACAGCTCAAGCGTCAACAAAGATTTACCAGGGTAACCTGTTAACACTGAGTGCAAAGTGCGACGGAAACGGGTTCTTAAAAAAATGCGAGACGGATTCCTTAACCACTGCGTTACCGCCTTCGATGTAGCTTCCCCAAACATAATTATCTCTCTCTGCCTTTTTCTTTCCCCTTCCCCATACCAATTCTTCGAATTTCAACAGCTTCAGGCTCAAAAATGGGGGGTCATGTAAAACGGTCTCTGTGTATATACCTTCAGCACTCTTGGCGATTCGGTAGCGTTGAAATACAAATTACAAGCGATAAACTAGTTTGTTAAGTTGTCAATAGGGGATTAACATGGGTGGTTGGCTCTCCGAGTTGTGGTGATAATGATGTGGTTAATCGAATTAAGTGAGAAGTTGTTAGAATGCTGAGTAATAACGTATTGCGCATCATGTGAAGAAAAAAGGCGGTGAAAAGCATTTTATTTGTCTCCAGGGCTGCTTTGTTTTGGTGTTGTGTTTAAGAATAGTATTATTTATTGGTGAAATAGGGGTAGACACTTTTTCGGGGACTATGAGTATTTAAATATATTCTTTCAGCATCTTTCCTTAGAAACTTTACAAATTTGAAAGGAATATAACTAGCCTGAATGAGATTCTCTCTCTCTCATATATATATATATATAATTCACCTTTCGTCCAGAAGAAACAGCGTCCAATAAGCACTGGATAGCCAAAATTAAGAAAAAATCACAAAAATAGTGGTAACTTGTTCAAAAATATCTAATTCGAGTTATATTGGAACGCATTATTAAATAAAAGATGCTGAATAAAATGGCATTATGTACAATTAGTGACACAGGAATGGGAATATGTCATCTTTGAGGAGCACAAAAAGGTATGCTAGAAAGTACAATTGCAGATATCGCTGTAATTGTGAAATAAGAAATTTGAGACAGCCAATTCGTTGCAGTGACTTCAAGATATCATTTGCATGATGAACTGCGATAAAAAGTCATTGAGAGACTAGAGGAAGGTCAAATTCAAATAGATGTGGCCAGTTAGCTAAATGTGAATCCTCCCGTGATTCAAAGACTTTGCAGCAATTTCAACCACTGATTCTCATCCAGAAGGTTCAACCAAGGACGATCAAATGCTACGACAATTACCTATGACTGATATTTGTGGTTATGTGCGCGAAAGAATATAACCGCAACCCCTATTCAACTTAGAGCTTCCTTTGCTGAATCCACTGGAATGTTAGTGTCAACGTCTACGGTGCGTTGAAGGCTTCACGAAGGTGGTCTTCACGCAAAACGACCAGCCATTTGTGTGCCGCTCACCTCATGTCACAGGAGGGAACATTTGAGATGGGCACATCAACATTTTCACCGGATGTCTGATGAATGGAAGCCTGTTCTCTTTATGGGTATATTCAGATTTAGCTTCCAAAGAGATAGTAGGCGTTGTTTGATTTGGAAAGAATTGGAACACGTTATATCATCCATCAAACATAAGTGAAAAAGATTCATATAAAGGAGACAGTGTATGTGTTTAGGAGAGTATCTCTGAATTAGTCGCATAGACCTCCATATATTTCGGAACTGTGAGTGGTCACTTCTATAGAGATGATATTTTTGATGCTTATATGTGTCCTTATGTCAGTGCAGAAGGTAATGATTTTTCTTCCTACAGGAAGACAACTCTAATCCGCACAGGGTTCGTATCGAGGAAGATTATCTTCAGCTCTAAGCAATTCGAATTGCCAACTCACCAAACTTGAATCAGAGCGAGCATGTGTGGAATGCTTTAGTAAGTTGTGTTCCTGCTCTCAATCCACCTCCTCAGACCCTTTCCACACTTACAACTGCTTTGCAAAAGCAACGACTCTCGCTTCCCAATGAACTCAAAGATCACGTAGTTGACAGTATCTATTTTTTGCTGTATGCGCTGTATTGCTTCTAGGGGTGATCATACTCCAAATTGGAGACTTTTCCTATACAAAACTGACACATTCAATTTCTTAGTCTTATACATGAGCTAATTTCTAAAACACCATAACATTATAAGGTTTTTTGTTTTCACGTGATATTTTATACCTCACTATGTGTGTGTTGCATACTGTGGCTAAGTATTATTACATTCTAGAAATAATTTTTTGAGTAATCATTATTTCCGTGATTTTTTCTAAATTTATCGAAACCTGTGTAGCAAAAAGAGGTTTATATAGTTATATTAGTAAGAAAGTTAAATACTTGTGAACACATCAAAGATTTACCAAAATATACGTGTTATCTTTCAACACTCAAAAATATATAATTTAAGTGTGATTAATTTAACTAATTGATAATGATCGCAGTAACCAAGTGCGGATAGCATCTAGCTCATGGCCAGTGATGTTTCAAGGGGAAATAGGGTTGAGTTCGATTTGGAATCAGCCCCTTTACACCCGCAGTGCAAAGGGGCTGATTTACATTAATCGATTGGGGCTCCAGATCCTCTCGTTGGCTTTGAGTGAAGGTCAAAAGGAGACTACTAGCTCGAGTATCACCATTGCCAGCTGACCGAGGTTACAAATTATGAGGGGTGTTTGCTGTGGTTAGTGGACGAAAGACACACACAAAACACAGAAATTGATTGAATGATTAATGAATTTTGTTCATAAACGTCCCAATTAGGAGCAACACGAGGTTTATTCGCGCCCGACCTCGTAACTTTGGACCTTATTCAAGTCACGAGGACGATGGTTGAGCTGATATCATCCTCTCCAAACTACCCCTCCCATCAAGGAAGAACTACAAACACGGAAATAACCAAATGGAAGCCTTCAATAAACAAGCTACTCTTTTTTAAAACGAAAAAGTGCTGGTTATTAAGAATGATATAACATTATGTTTAATTAGCATTACACTATATATAGAGCTACCAAATGGACTATTGGTGATGGATCTCTCTATTTCGAACCATTGTTAAAAATAACGAGAACAGAAAGCAAGAGAGGCAGATAGGGCATTTTCTTTTCAATAAATTTCATCATATCAGTCTAGAGCAGGGGTTGGTAGGAGAGAGAACCAAGTTATCAAGGGGAAGAAACAGGATAATGAAGGTATCAGAGAGCAAAGAACCTAGAGACAGGAAAATTCTTTTGTTAAAAAACGCGAAATCACCAGGGGGCGCTTACATCGCGAGAGACGGAAAATTTTTATGAGAAAAAAAAAGGGGGGGGGGGAATATAGTGCATTGTTTTTACAGTCTCGACACGTTTTGCCACCGTGTGATAAGCACCATTTTTTTTTTTTTTTTAAGCTAGCGGTAAGAAATTTCTCTTTCATTATTTGATAATTATTTTACATAAATATTATTGAAACAACTACTTCGGTATTGCTTTTCTCAAAATTTTTCTCAAACATTTTTTTAAAAAGTAGAATCATACATTTTCTTTTGGGTTTTGGATGAATGAAGATAGATTTTTTTTTTTATTACAAATCTTAAGTTATGATATACGATTCTTCTAGCAGTGAATGCGTGTAAAATCATGTAATTTCTGTTTCCGATTTTCCCATTATTGTTCTGAAATCTTAGGGTTACAATTTTTTTTAAATTTGAGAAAGTAATTACTGTTTTGAAATTTTGTTGAATGAAGAACCATAAAATATTAGGGGGGAAAAAGACTCAAAAAAAAAGAAAGACTTTCTGAATGTCTTTTGCATATGTTATGAGCATTAATAAATTTCTAGGGTTTTATATTTTTCATCTTTGACCTCACTATGCAATTTAAAATATATTTAATTCAATAGGAACTTGCAGAATATTATGAAAAAGGAAGTTCTGTTACTTCTTGAGTATTTTTATTCTGTCTATTTTCTTATCAATTATTCTCTATTGTTGCACAATCTAATTATTGATAATTCTAGTTAATTTAAATATGTTGAGTGGATAAGCCCTTTTTGATAGCATCAAACTTACATTGGCATGAAAAACTAATACATAAAGCCAGAAATAAGGTAAGTATCTGTAAATAGGTAAAATATGATGTATACAGTAAAGAATTAGTTTCTAAGAAGGCTCTGTCTTAGTTTCTATTGAAGGCCCATGTTGTATCAGCCCATAATATTGTTATAGAAAAGGAAACAAATGGATAATTGTTAAAAGAATAAGCTGGTTGTATACATAAATTTAAAATCAGAAGTTTTTGTCAATGATAATGAAACAAAAAGTAAAGCTTTCTTACTTGAATAAACTAATACTCAATATATATTAAGTTTACCATCACTTCCCCCATTAAAATTATCAAAACATTGTTCAGTCTTGTTAAACTTACTCTAAATATTATAACTAGTTTATAAACAAAAGTTTCATTTTATTTTTGCAATATTTGATTTTGTTTGCACATTATCTGCGGATATCCATTTGAAGAGCTTCAACTGTATTCACTTCTCTGTGGCTACGACCTCGACGTAGTAGAAAAGCTTAAATATCATTAGAAATTTCAAATGGTACAACTAAGAGCAGTCTTAAATAATTCATAAGAAATTTCAGTTTATATAAAATAATTTAAGTACACCCTCAGTATTTTTTGGTATATATAGCTCTTTATTTGTAGAAAGGAATATTTAATTTAAACTGCAGTTTGTGCTTTTTTTAAACTTGGATACAAATGAAATTCAAATACTTAAATATTCTTCATATGGTCATGTCAACAACAAAAAAAAACCCTTTCAATAAAATTATTTTGTATTATCCAATTCTTATTATTTGTCTAAAACTACACGATCGTAATTAGCTACAAATCCAAGTTTAGCATTTTTTTGACATAATTATATGAATATTAAATTATGAGAGGCCGACTAAATTTAAACATAGTTCTGTAGTGAAATTAGGAGTAAGATAAGTAATCTCTCAAAAAATTAAATTAATGTAGCTTTTTATGCTTACTTCTGAATCACATAAAAGCAAGAATTGAGTCAAACGAATGAAATCAATTGTAAATAAAATAATTATGAACAAACTCTTGTTAGTACAAGTTTCAAACCTAGTTTACAAAATGTTTTCATCGACCATTGATTATTTGACTGCTTTTATTTTACGTTATTTTTTTACTCTTAATTTAATGCTTTCTTTTTGTAATATTTGACATGCAATGCTTTTAGAAGTTATTTAATTTTTTTCTTTATTAAAGAAGACCCAACTGTTAATTTTTTTAAATCTAAAATATTACGCCATCATTTATAACAGTATCTTGATTGAGATAATTACTTAAAATTTCCAGTTTTTTAGAGTAATAAAAATAGAATCAACTAACTTAACATCAATGTATATCTTTCTCAGAAATACATTAGTTAATTTTCTGTAATTTATCTTGTATTGACCTTGTAGTCATCTCGTTTTTCTTAAAGGGTCATTAATTCTTTCATGTTAAAGACTGTCTAAATCTTGCCTTTAATTTTAATGAACAATACCTTTTTTATAATTCCATGAGTTGTATTGACCCTTTATCCTTTCAGTTAAACAAATGTGTGAAGCATTTGATTTCCTGAGTGAACTCTTTTCTTTTATACCAGATTTTTTGAATATGTTATCTTGATTCTTGGTTAAGCTTGGATGAAAAATGATCTGTATTTTAATATGTTACCATTGATAATAATTCACTCTGCATGTACATTTGGTACTCTTTGTTAAGAGACAATATCATTTTAAAATTTCACTTGATTTTGTAATTTCCTGGGCAAGTAACATGCCAAAGCAAATCATTTAACAGCTTTTCGACTTGAGATTAAAGACCCAAGAGCTCCAACATCCATCCAACCTGTACGCTTATCTTGAGTTCATTAATTGCAATGCACTTTTAAGCATTATTATAGAAAATATATGAATGAAGGGAATATAAAGTACTGCCAGATGATGCATTTTTATATTCACAAATAAATAATACTTATATAATATATGTAAATATTGCTATAGAACTTTCAAATGTGAAAATGTATTTATCTTTTACGTGTTTAAGATTAGTAGTACAATTTTTAAAATAATTTAATTTTTTACTAGTAAAAAATTTGTTACTAAAATTTTTTTATTAATAAACTTTTTTTTAAATAAATAAGTATATGAATGTAAAATTTTACTTTTTTTTGTACAATAACTATTAATTTGAATATAATGCTTTTTAATACCTGGATTTGAATGTACATATATATATATATATATATATGAAAAAAATTATCATTATGCTAATATGTTGAACATTTCAAACTCTAAACAACAAATATATATCATGTACACATTTAATATTTTTTCAGGACATTCTTTTAATTCATTTTTATTTGGTGTTATTTTCTTTTATTATAAAGACTGTGTTTAATTCAAATACTAGCTGATGCTTTCTAAAAGGCTAGATTATTTATAATTTTAGTCTTTTAGAGAATGTTTGTTAGTGAATTTTTGTAATATAATACTGTATTATAAAATTGGGCTCTTAATTACTTTTCACATAATTGTGCTGATATTATGGAGGAGAAATTGTCAATTCTGTGTGTATATATATATATATATAAACTGCTGTTTGTAGAAAATGCAACACCATGAAGGAATCATCAGAATCAAATGAAATTCGCAGCAAATGTCAATTATAGGATATTATGCAAATTAATAAAGTTTCAGAGCCATCGCGCGTGCGCGGCGCGCGCAGCGCCCTCTGAATTGATGCTGAAAGCGTATAAATAAAGTGCTGTAGCGGGACGTTGAAAAAAGTCTATGATTATTTGTTAGTGGCAAACGTTTAGTGAGACCTGAGTATGCCTCCACGACGGAAGAATAAGAAATTCAAGCAACTTACGGAGTTTGAACGAGGGAGGATAATCGGCCTTCGAGAAGGAGGATTTTCCTATCGCGCAATAGCAGCTCGTATGCAGCGGAACAGTTCCACAGTGATGCGAGTTTGGAAGCAGTGGACCGACGAGCACCGAACAACTCGAAAAACAGGCACTGGACGACAGAAGGTGACGTCAGAGCGCGATGATCGACACCTGCTCCGCATGGCGGTGAATGATCGCACAGCTTCCTCCAGGCAGCTGGCAGCACGTTGGTCTACTGCTACAGGTGTACAATTGTCGGCTTCGTCAATTCGTCGTCGTCTGCTGCGCCGTGGATTGCGTGCAAGGGTGCCTTTATACAGGATTCCCCTCACGGCGAATCATCGACGGTTGCGTCGGCAGTGGGCTCTTGAGCACAGAGACAGGCGAGCTGATTGGCACCAAGTTGTCTTTTCAGATGAATCACGCTTCAATTTGTGGACCCATGATGGCCGTGTTCGTGTTAGACGTTATGCCGGTCAACGCTGCCTTCCTGAGTGTATTATTGAACGACATAGTGGTCGAACACCCGGAGTTATGGTCTGGGGTGCGATTTCGTATCATGGACGATCCAATTTGATACGAATTGAGGGTAATCTCAATAGCAACAGGTACGTCCGTGAAGTGCTACAGCCCGAAGTCGTTCCTTTCCTTCAAGGCATCCCTGGAGCTATCTTTCAGCAGGATAATGCACGCCCACATGTTGCGCGGACTGTTCGAGACTTCTGTTCAGCACAACGCATGCAACTTCTTCCTTGGCCTGCTTATTCACCGGATATGTCGCCTATTGAGCACGTGTGGGATATGGTTGGTTGGCGTCTCGCTCGTGATCCGCGTCCTGCAGTTTCCAAAGACGAACTTTGGTTGCGCATACAAGCGATATGGAATTCTCTTCCTCAAGCAGATATTCAACATCTGTTTGACTCCATGCCACGTCGTATAGCAGCACTTATTGCAGTGCATGGTGGCTGCACCAAATACTGATTTCGGACGCTTAATTTGTTTCTTTTGTTTTGAAAATTTCATCATTTATTTGTATCAGTACAAGTCGTTTCTGCATTAAATTTCATTTGATTCTGATGATTCTTTCATGGTGTTGCATTTTCTACAAACAGCAGTATATATAAGTGTACAAATCTTTAAGAAAAATAGCTATGGGTATTAATTGTTTCATACGGTTTTATCGTAATTACTTATGATCATTCATATAAACCATGATTTACCTTTATTTTCATTCTTTCAATGGTGAGTGTCAAAAACTGGTTGTACTTTAACTTTTGGAAGCCATTGTAGTTCGAGATGTACAGTTAGACTTCTTATATCAAAAAATAAATGAATATCTTCTTCATGGCTATTCTTTTAAATATTTAAAACTATTTAAGCTACATAAAATAAAATTATATTATTAAAAAAGTAAGTTTGAAAGGTAAGGAATCGTAACAAAGGCGTTGTTGTTTGGGAAAGAGAAGGAGAAAATATCCATTTTTGTGCTGGTAAATTTCAAACTAAATATATTTTTCAATCTCTAATAGTATTATATGAAGCTTATCATCAAAACAGAGCGAATGATACTATTATTGACTTATGTCTAAAATGTAAAGGTACCTTTTAGCCTTATCATCGCACAATTTCTTTGTATTTCGAAGGGAAGAAACCGACTAGAATCTTTTATATATATATATATATATATATATATATAAAGAACACAGATTAAGAAGCCGAAAATCGAACTATCAAATGTGAGTATAAAAAATAAGTTAACAAATTATTAGTCAGGCTATAGTATTCATGTATCGTTATCTCATTTTTTGTTTAAGCTAAAATACATGCTTGATCAACTTCTGTGATAAGTAATCTTCAACATTAAAGCCAAGTGACTGCATCAGATCTTCATAGCTTTCCGTCTGCTTAAATCTTCACGGTGGATTTATGTTATCGGTGAAGCAGAAAAAGAAAATTTTGACTTAAGTTGCACCCTTTTCCTTCCTGGACTTTGAAATCCACCGCAAATCTTACAGATAAGAAGAATGCTTTATATTTGGTAAAAATTTGCTGTTTAATCTCAGTGAATAAAAGCAGCAATATAAATAACATTTTAATAAGACATATATCGTGTCGAGAAGACTAGTACAGAAAGAGAAAGAGAGAGAGAGCTTCCAATTTTTTAATAAAATATATTTTTCGGAGAAGAACATAAAATAAGAAAATTTAGACTTTTCACGAGATGAACAGATGCTGTGTACGTTTCAGTCATTTTTTGAGAGAGAGAAAGAGAGAGATGCTGTCTCATTTCATAAAATATGCTAAATTGTATAACTATAAGCTAAATACTTATTTAAATGCTTTTAAATACTTATTTAAATGCTAAATACTTATTTAAATGCTAAATACTT